>CAJVSB020000887.1:0-125879 GCA_911865555.2 Thlaspi arvense | reverse complement strand
CTAGATTGGGTAGAGAAGAGGTGAAAGCAATAGGAGAGGAGATGATACAAAGATAGAAAGGGAGAAGGAGACTTGTGATGGGTGCTTGGATTAGATTATTGGTGATTTTCAAAACTATACCAAATCAAATTAGACCAAACTGAACTGTACTAAAAGTTAAGTTTTAAAAAAAATTATAAATTTTGATATTAGGTAATATCGTACCAATTATTTTGGTACAGTTTTAGTTTTATAAATGTAAAACTGACAAAAATTTGTACCAAACTGAATATTATATATAACAATTTACTAAATTACTTATATTATATATAAAATAATTAAATTCTTAAATATTAACAATAATTCAATAATAAATTAAAGAAAATGAAAATAGTTAAGGACTTGTATGAAAAAAAATATAAACATTAAGAATGAAAATGTAAAAAAGTTTCCAATATATATAACATGTTCTTATAAATAGTTTATTAACTTTTGTAGATCTATTAGACAATTAGATTATCTTTTTTTATTAGATTTATGTTATAGTATAGTTAATCACTTACCCATTTATCATCTTTACGAATCATCTTGCATATGGGAAGTCCCAACTTAAAAAAAAATTTAAACACACTTTTCCATTCTAAATAAGTAAAAAGTTTCACTTAGTAACTCTAAAAAGTAGTTCTAAAATAATTGACTGAAGAAAAGTACATATAAAGAAATTTAACCTAAGAATTAGATATTTTCTTTGCATCAAAAATCTGAAATTAAAAAAAAATTACCATTACCAAATAAATACAGATACTTGATAATTGAACTTCAAATTTTAAAATGGAAATATTGAATCTTATATCTCAACTAGTAACAGAAAAATAAATATAAAATAATAAATACATACTTAAAGGAAAATAACATTAAAGCTTAAACTGTACTGTATTGATATATTATATATATTAATTTATTAAATTATTTATATTTTGCATAAAATAATTTAATTTCTAAATAATTGGATTATAAGTCATTAAATAAAGTATTTATATTATAATAAGTTGATTAAACCCCTAATATTGGTAAGTTTTTAATTAGTTTTTTAATTAGTTTTTCTATGATTTTTTATTTGTTTCTAATAATTACAAGATCAAGAATATAAAATTAAAGATGATTATCAATCAAAGTTTTCAATTAAATCCTTACATGTAGAAAATTATTGATATTATATAATCTTAAAATAATTTATTTTTTATGCTAGTTATATACTAAATTTTTTTTTGTGTGATTCTGTAAAAATTTTATTAGTTTATTTAAATATTTTAATGTGGTTATAAAAACCGTAAAATCTTACCAAACCACATCGAAATTGAATAAAACAAAAGTAGTGGTACTAATATCAAAAAGCATGATTTTGATTTTGGCACTAAAAAATCAAAATAATTATCATGATATAATTTTACGAAAAATAGAGAAAAACTGAATCGTGATCACCCCTACCTAGGCCACTTGAGGGCAGCATGGAAAGAAAGAGGTGTAAGGATGGGCCAAGTGGTTGTTGGGGCTAACTATTTAGTAAGCAACAAAGGTACACCGTTTGGTTAGGCTTTGGAGATTTTCCTAGTGGGTGGGTTGTATAATTAGGGGTGTTCATAGTTTTAAAAAACTGAACTAAACTGAACCGTACTAAACCAAACCGCCATTATACCAAAAGTTAGGTTTTTTTTGACAATACTATAGATTTTGATATTTGATAATACCATACCAAATATTTTGGTACGGTTTAGGTTTTAAAAATAAAAAATCAAAAAAAAATACTGAACCAAATATTATATATAATAATTTTATTAAATTATTTATATTATATATAAATATTCAAATTTCTAGAGATTAAGAACAATTTAATAGGAAATTGAAAACATTAAAAAGACAGAGGCTTATATAAAGAGTAGGTGCAAATATAAGGGATTAAAGTGTAAAAAGAAAAAATATATATACAAAATTTTGTTTGGAATGCTAACCTTCTCCTCTCTTTGCACAACTCTCACGATCTCCTTTTCTTTCCTTGTAGTTACCTTGCCTTGCTTGCCTTACCTCTTTTCCCTACTGTCTTGCCTTAATTTTATTAATTGTGGTTATGATTCATGGTCAATATAAGTCGAAATGTAACAAAATAAAGTGAAATGATGACTCAATCTTTTTTTTTTCTCTCTTTTTTTTTCTTGCTTTTAAGTCTCTATTAGTTTTAAAATAAAAAAGATGATGTTATTGTCTTTGGTTGATTTATATTATACATCCACTTATTTATTTATAAGTCTTTCTATCTTTATCCATCTATTTATTTACAAACTTTAAGTCATTTCTTTAAATTTGTTTACTTATTTGTTGTGAAGTGTTTATATTCATTATTTTATATTATTTTATTTGATTAGTTAAATTTAAAAATAACAAAATATTAAAAAACTGAACTGAACTATACTGAAACCGAATGAAACCAAATGGATTGGTACCGGTATCAAAAAGTATGGTTTTGATTTTAATTTCAAAAAATCAAATAAATTGGTACGGTATAAATTTTGTCAAAAAACCGTAAAAAAACCAAATTGTGAACACCCCTAGTTGTAATAGGGTCTCACAGGGTTAAGGATGTGGCTGAAAAGAGAAAAGGGGAAATAGGCTCTATGTGTATAACAAATATGCTAAGTGAGAATTGTGATTAAAATTACTCAAAATTGAGAGATTAGTAAAATAGGACAAAAATTGAGAGGGAGGACTCCAATAAGAGAGAATGGGTAAGAAATCAGTCAAAATGGAGCTTAAAACTATATATAAAAAAGGGTAGGGGCAACAGTGGCCCACACTTTGCTAATGTAAACAAAATTTAAACAATTAATGGCTCATTAGAAGATGTGATCCTCTAATTGATTAAATTCTTTAACTAACCTCTCTTAACTTGGTCTTAATTATATCAAGAGTACCACAGTTCAAGCCTACAAACTCTTTGTGACACCCAGAACTAGAAGTAAACTTGTTGCATTCCATGTATACATATGTTTATTTTCTTGCATAACCTTTGTATAAATAATATGTGATAAGTATTTTAAAACTCAAGGAAGAACTTTAAAAATTTTAGAATTCTAACCCATGTTCACCTATCTAAGGATGAGAAATAAAATTTTGGGAAATTTTAAGAGATTTTAGGGAAAGCCTAAGAAAGGGAAACAAAATTAAAATTTTGAAGGAAAGAGGAAAATTTAGAGAAAAACTCAAAATTTAAATTAGAAAAAAAAATAAAAGATAATTAAATTAATTGAAGGAAATTTAAACTTTAAATTGCTCTTAAATTAGGATTCTAAACGGGAAAGACAAGAAAGGAATTTTATAGATTTTATAGGGATTATATAAATAAAAATATCTAGGGTCAAAAGACTTAGAAGTAATTAGTTAAAATCTAGGGGATCAATTTATAAAATCAAGGGGTGCAAGGTTAGCAAACTCAACCGACATACGTAGGGGGAGATATAAACCCCATCCCCAAACAGCTTAATTAGATGTGGAAGGGCAGCTTTAAACTTGGTGAAGACAAGAAATGTCGATTACAAAACCTTTGATTTAGTGAGTTTTAAACACCAATACAAATGGTAATGAAGATGAAGTAGAAATATAGTAATTCCTTTTAAGTAAGATTAGCTACCACTCATGTACAAAAATAATCTCACTTCAAAGAGGCACTCTCAAGAATAAAACAATTTGCTCTGTGTACTCTTTGATCTAGTAATAAACAATATAGAACAAAGAATTTTAGATAGAGATTGATGAGACTTTGAGAACTTGTTGTTGTGTACTTCTTTCTTTAATCTATACTCCTTTTATAGGCAAAAACATCAAAGAGACGTTAGAGAGATATTGGCCTTTGTGGAAGACAAAATCATTTGTCAATAGTAACTACACATTGGCTCTTTTCAAAAATTCAAAAGAAATAGCTTCAAATGTTCAAAAAATCTTAAAAGATTCTTGAATACTTTGAAATGAATCTCTTTCAAATTTAAAAAGAATCATTGAATTATCTATGCTGTTTGAGAGAAATGATCAAAAGTTCAACGATATGTCAGACTGTAAAATTGCTTTCGACAAAGGTTATTGGTCAAGTTCAAAATTGTCTAGAAATTTGAATTTGTATTCAAAAATAACAAATGATATATTTTTGAAAATCTTATAATGTCTACTTTCATTCAAAATTAGATTCGTACAAATTTTACTTTTATATTTTGAGATATGATAAAAATATTATGGTATACTCATTTTATCTACTGATAGTGTACCTCAGCAAAATGGTCCACTTAGAAAAATTATATCTATTAATCTATAAGTGTAAAACGTTCATATGATATATGCATTTAAAGCTCCACATGTCTATTTTATAAATAAAATTAATTAAGAATTTTATTTATACCGTAAGTAATATTTTACTAATTAAAACTAATATTGTACAAATTTCAACATTGACTTTTTTAGAAGACAATATAAGAAATTGATATAATAAACTACTTTGATTTAAAAGAGTATATGAGATACATTATATATCAAAATAAAGATATTTGAGTATAGTTTTATATAAAAGTAACCTTGCTATTTTTGAAGTTTTATATAATAAGATATGATTAATTTACTACATATATGTCTAATTTGACAATTTTACTTTGTAGCACATGTAGTGTATATATCTCCAAATAATAAACTCAACAATATAATTTGTTCATATTATCCATTATATAAATATATATAATTTTAATTTGTTTTAACATTATCAAAATAAATATAAAATCTTGAGGCTAACAAACTCCCCATTTTTTGTGATGACAAAATAAATATAGAATACAAATTATCCATTAAGCACATATCATGAAAATTCTTTCCCTTTTTGACATCATCAAAAAGATAAATTATATAAGCTCCCCCTTAATATATGCATGAAAAATATTTAAAGACTTTCCTCCTTGAAAAATGAATTGATATAAATAATATTAACTATATACTTGAGTCTATAAGACCAAGTTCTCTTTTGATAAAACAAAATCTTTCTTCATTAAGAGGTTTTATAAAAATATTTGCTAATTGATATTCGGTATTCATAAATTCTAGTGTTATGTTATCTTTTTGAACATGATCTCTTAAAAAATAATATCTAATATCAATGTGTTTTGTTCTTGAGTGTTGAGTAAGATTCTTAAAAATGTTGATGGTACTAGTATTGTCACATTTAATAGGAATGTATTTATACTTAAGTCCAAAGTTTAGTAAAGTGTGTTTTATCTATAAAATTTGTGTACAACAACTTCCCGCAGCTACATATTCCACTTCAGCCATAGATAAGACAATTGAATTTTGTTTCTTACTAGCCTAAAAAATTAAAGATTTTCTAAGAAAATAACAAGTTCCACTAGTACTTTTTCTATCTAATTTACATTCTCTAAAATCAATATCCAAATAACTAGTAAGTTTGAAAAGAGGTTTCTCTAGGATAAAATAATCCTACATTTATAGTTCCCTTAAGATATTTAAGAATTTTTTTGATAGCATGCAAATGAGATTCTTTTGGATTTGCCTGAAATCTAGCACACATGCAAACATTAAACATGATATCAAGACGACTAGCGGTTAAGTACAAAAACTATCAATCATACCTCTCTATAGCTTGATGTTTATAGGTTTTCTATTAATATCTTCATTAAGTTTGATTGAAGTACTCATAGGAGTTTTCATGATTTTAGAATTATTCATCCCAAATCTCTTTAGTAGTTCTTTAATGTCACAATCCTTTCTTTGAGTTGTTTTATTTGAAAATCAAAAAAGAAATTCAAGTCACCCATCATAGTCATTTCAAATTCATTTTGCATAGATGAAGCAAAATTTTCATATAAAGATTCATTAGTAACTCTAAAGATAATGTCATCTACATAAATTTGAACAATAAGTAAATCATCATTTTCTTTCCTTATGAATAGAGTATTATTTACTTTTTTCATTGAAAATCTATTTTCTAACAAAAATTTTGAAAGCCTTTCATATCATGATCTAGGGGCTTGTTTCAAACCATATAAAACTTTTGAAAGTTTGTGAACATGATCTACATATTTCTCATTTTCAAAACCTAGTAGTTGTTCAACATAAACCTCTTCAACAATAAAACCATTTAGAAAGACACTTTTAACATCCATTTGAAATAATTTGAAATTATATGAGAAGCAAATGCAAGTAACATTCTAATAGTTTCAAGTCTAGCTATGGGAGCAAAAGTCTCTCCATAATCTATTCCTCCTTTTTTATTGAAACCTTGAGCTACAAGTCTGGTCTTATTTCTAATTATATTACCGGATTCATCAAGTTTATTTCTAAAGACCCATTTATTTTCAATAACCGTGTGATCACTAGGTCTAAGCACTAATTCCCAAACTTTAGTTCTTTCAAATTGATTTAATTCTTCTTGCATAGTTAGAACCCAATTTTCATCATTAATAGCATCATTAACAGTTTTGAGCTCAATTTAAAAAATAAAAGACAAGTGTTCACAAATATTTTTCAATTGATTTCTAGTCTTTCTACAATCACTAGGATCACCAATAATTTGTTCTATAGGATGACTAAATTTATACTTCTAAGCTTTTAGTAAATCACTATGTAAAGTTTCATTAAAGTTTTCTATATTATGGGGATTTTCAATTTCTTTTTTCTTATCATTGATATTTAAATTAATTAAATCATTCTTAACATAATCATATATGACTTTATGCAAGAATAGATCAATATCATCAAATGTAATATGCATAGATTCTTCAATTATATTAGTTCTTTTATTAAAAATTATATAAGCCTTACTAGTAGTAGAATAATCTAAAAATATACCTTCATCTAATTTTGTATCAAATTTACCAATATTATCTTTAGTGTTTAAAATAAAGCATTTACACCAAAACACTTTAAAATAACCAATCTCAGGTTTTTTATCAAACCAAAGTTCAAAATGAGTTTTCTTAAGAATTAGTCTAATAAGAACTCGATTTAAAATATAATAAGCCGTATTAACCATTTCGGCCCAAAAATATTTAAGTAGCTTGTATTCATTAAGGATAGCTCGAGCCATTTCTTGTAAAGTTCTATTTTTCCTTTCAACAACTCCATTTTTTGTGGGGTTCTAGATGTAAAAAAATTATGCTCATATCCATAAATATTACAAAATTTTTCAAATTCATTATTTTCAAATTCCCCATCATGATCACTCCTAATTTTTGAAATCATATAACCTTTCTCATGTTGAACTCTTTTACAAAATTTTAAAAATTGAGAATATGCTTCATTCTTGTGAGTCAAAAATAATACCCAAGTAAATCTTGAAAAATCATCAACAATTACAAAAGTATAGAGTTTTCCACCAAGACTAGCAATTTAAAAAGGTCCAAATAAATCTAAATATAAGAGTTGTAAAGGTCTAGATGTAGAAACTATATTTATAGATTTAAAAGAAGTTTTTCTTTGTTTTTCCAATTGATAAGGAGCACAAATTTTATTTTTATCAAATTTGAGTTTAGGTAGGTCAACGAGTAGTTACTTTTTTGAAAGTTTAGAAATTATATCCATACTGCAATGACCTAACTTTCTATGTCATAGTCAAGAATCATTATATAATGCACTCAAACATTTTATATTTTGTTCAACCAAATTATCAAAATCAATAGCATATACATTTTCATCTTTCAAGGCAACAAATATTAGAGTATTATTCTTATTACAAACCTTGCATATATTATCTTGAAAAATAATTTTATAACCTTTATCACATAATTGACTAATACTAAGTATATTATGTTTTAAACCATCAACAAAATATTATCAATAATGAAGGAGTTAGGATTACCAATTTCTCCAATGCCAATAATCGTATCTTTTGCATTGTCTTCAAAAGTTACATACCCTCTATCTATTCTTGAAATAGAATTAAATTTTGTGTAAACACCCATCATATGCCTTGAGCATCCACTATCCAAAAATTACTTATTCTTCTTTGTGGTGCTCTTCATACAAATCTCCTACAAAAATAAATTGGGTTTTGATTTTTGGTACCCAAACTTTCTTGGGTCCAACAATGTTAGCATATGTTCCCTTAGGAACCCAAATAGATGCAATATTACATTTTGTTTTCCATTTATAATCATTTGGAGCAAAAATATTTTTAGGTCTAACTAACAATTTTCTTTTCAATAAACAATCACATGCATAATATCTCTTTCTACCACAATAATAACATGTAATAAATGGACTAGATTGATGAGAGTTTTTTACAAAGTAATTTTTATAAAACTTTTGTCCTTGACAAGTTTTGTATCCCAATCTGATTTTATCAAAATCATATCTTTGAGTAACAAGTAATTTATTTAAATTTTCTTTTCCTTGAGTAAATTTAAATAAAGCATTTGTAAGTTCTTCAACTCTTTTTCTCAATATATCATTTGTTTCATTTTTAGACATGGAAGCAAGTTGAGTTTTTTAAATAATCATTTTCATTTTTCAAACTAACATTTTCATTTGAAATATTTGAATATTTCTTTGTCAAATCTTTATATTTCTTTGCAAGAATACTTAATTCAATTTGCAATTCATCACATGCATGTAATAACTCATCATATGATAATTTAAATGTGTTAGAAGTAGAAGAAGATGAGCTAACCTCATTATCACTTTCTCTACAAGTCATAAGGCAAAGATTAGCAATCTCACTTCCACTAGATCCTTTCATTGAATCACTTTCATCATTTATATCCCTATCTATATCTTCATGTGCTACTTCAAGTGTTTTCCAAATACATTGTGCGGTTTTACATGTAAAGACCCTATCAAACTCATTTCCATCTAGAGCACAAAATAATATATTCATTATTTTTGCATTAGTTGTAAAATTTTTCTTATCATTTTCATCCCAATCCTTTTTATCTTTAGTAATGATTTCATTATCTTTAACTACCATGAGAGTTTTATATTCTTCTTCAACTATATTCCAAATATCATAATCTACTTGTTGAAGATAAATAATCATTCTAACTTTTTAATAATCATAATCACTACCATTAAAGAAAGGTGACTAGTAGTGGATTGACCTTCCATAACTCTAAGTGTACCAATGGTTGTCATAATATATGATCTTACCCTAAAGACTTTTAAAGCTAATATGTAGAGCCTAACTCTTATATTAATTGTTGTCCCAAAAGGCAACCCAAGAAGGGGGTGAATTGGGTTTTTATCACGGAAACTAAAAGTGTGAAAAATTAAAAGCAATAATAAAAATATTGAATCAAATAAACTTATACAATTCACCCAATAATAAATATAAAACAATTTTAAGTAAAGTAAAAAGAGTAAAGATAGAAGATGCAAACTCTTTTATAATGGTACAACCTGCTATCCAAGTTTATGTCCACTCTCTCCAGTTCTAATCGGTCGAGATTCCACTAAATCCCTTGTATTTGATGGAGGCAAAAAATCTCGAGTATAAACAACGTCCCTTGCACTTGGCGAAGGCAAGAAATCCCAATTACAAAGTTTTTGATTCAGTGAGCTTTAAACACCAATACAAATAGTAATGAAGATGAAGTAAAAATGTAGTAATTTCTCTTAAGTAGGATTAGTTACCACTCACGTACAAAAATAATCTCACTTCAAAAATGCACTCTCAAGAATAAAATAATGTGCTCTATGCACTCTTTGATCTAGAAATAAATATGTAGCATAAAGAATTTTAGAGAGAGATTATGAGACTTTGACAGCTTGTTGTTGTATACTTCTTCCTTCAATTTATACTCCTTTTATAGGTAAAAACATCAAAGAGACATTCGAGAGATGTTGGCCTTTGTGGAAGACAAAATCATTTGTCAACAATAACTGCACATTGGCTCGTTTCAAAAATTCAAAAGAAATAGGTTCGAACGTTCAAAACATCTTAAAAAATTCTTGAATACTCTGAAATGAGTCTATTTTCAAATTCAAAAAGAATCATTAAATTATCGTATACCGTTTAAGAGAAATAATCAAAAGTTCAACGATATGTCATACTGTAAAATTGTTTTTGACAAAATTAGATTCGTACAAATTTGACTTTTATATTTTGAGATATGATAAAAATATTATGGTATACTCATTTTGTCTATTGATAGTGTGACTCAGCAGAATGACTCACTAGAAAAATTATATTTATCAATCTATAAGTGTAAAACATGTATATAATATATACATTTAAAGCTCCGCATGTCTATTTAACAAATAAAATTAATTCAAAATTTTATTTATGTCATAAGTTATATTTTACTAATTAAAACGAATATCGTGCAGATTTCAACATTAACTTTTTTAGAAGATAATATAGGAAATTGATATAATAAACTACTTTGATTTAAAATAGTATATGAGATAAATTATACATCAAAATAAAGATATTTGAGTATAGTTTCATATAAAATTAACCTTGCTATTTTTGAAGTTTTATATAATAAGATATGATTAATTTACTACATATATGTCTAATTTGATAATTTTACTTTGTAGCACATAAAGTGTATATATCTCTAAAAAATAAATTCAATAATATAATTTTTCCATATTATCTATTATATAAACATATATATATATAATTTTAATTTGTTTTGATATTATCAAAATAAATATGAAACCTGGAGACTAACAAATCTAGCTTGAGGCTTTGTTTTCCATTGAAAAACTTGAGTTGTATGGAGTTTGAAGAGGCTAGAAGACTTGAATTGGGGAGGGAGGGGGAGGGAGTTACGGCCAGCATAGGAGGGGAAGAAAATGCAAGAAAATTTGAGGAAACAAGTGAGAAAAATTGAAACTAGAGTAATGCTAGGAAAAAAAATTTCTAAAGGCAGGGTTCCCTAGCTGAACCCCTAAGTATCTGAACTTAGCTTCAAATTTTGTCTTTAAAAGGTGCTTAAGTGCTGGGAGGATCAACCCCAATTATAAGTTGGGAAAATCCCCTAGGCTTAAATTTTAGCCACATTCCATTGGAAAAGAAAGGGGAGGTAAGCAAAAATTTGTATAAGCAGAAAATTTTTTGTTTGGAAGTGAGGCTTTGGGAAAGGATTGTAACTCCAAAATGAGTATAAAATGGAGGGGATTGAAGGACTAGAGAGGAGCTAGTATGAGGCACAAGAATAGGTAGAAAAATACAAGGGAAAAGGTGCACCACTTTAAACTTATGTGTATATATGTATATGGATAGGAATTAGAACTTTAAAAGATTTGGGAAGCAACCCTAAGACAATTAGGGGAGTTTACGGTCAACTTCAAGTAAAGTTAATGGAAAAAAAATGGAAAGAGAAATGAAAGGAAAAACTTAAAGAAAATCAATACAAATCAATACACACACACAATACAATTATATAGGAATACATAAATCTTAATCTCAAATTTTCAACATGTTATTTGGAATAATGAATCCACTCTAAGAGAACCTAGCATCAATTTAAACTAAATTTAAATGGGGGAAATTTAAGGGAAGGTAAAATGCATTAAAAATTTGACTACAATGAAATTTAATAAAATTAGAATATGAATTTAAGTAAAAATTTCAGCATGCTAACCATGGGTCAATAAACCTAAAAAGGGCTAAAGATTAACTAAAGCAAAGATTTCAAAAGAAGATAGAACAAGCCAAAGAACCTAAATTAAAAAAAGAAACTAAAGACATTAGAACTCATGAAATCTATGAAAACCCTTCCAAAAGACTACTCTATTTTTATAACCATACAAGAAATAGTGTAGTTATTTTCTGGTATCTTGTATATGCTTCTTTTATGATGTTTATATTATTTTATTATAAGATGTTGAGCAACTATCTGGGACAAGTAGTAGGTCTGCAAGATATGATATTAGATGCGACCCATTGGGTTCACAAACACCATAGGCTATATTACTTCGACCCTAGGATGATAGTGGCCCATGGTGCCAACTATATAATATCGTAGTGCTTGGCACATTGTACCCTATAGGGCCAAACTATGTTTTCATGCTTTATATTTAATACTTACTGCCCTCAGATATTATTCTATTGTGCACATCAAGCCACAGTTATATTCATATGATTTGTTGTTCTCCTTTTTTTTTCTGTTTATGGGATAGTGTAGGATTTATACATCACAGCGGAAGGAAATTTTCTAAATAATGATGTTGTGCTATTATTATGGATTATTTCATGGTTTTTTATTGGTGGTTTTTTCCTGATTATATTCTTTCTGCTTGCTAAACTATGAACCTCATCATTTTCACTGAAATTAGATTACATACCATTCACCAAGACTGTGGTATCACTCCTTTATCCCTTTTTTTCCTGCAGATTTAGAGGACAATAGCTAGACTCACTGCATCATCTATTTTTAACATTTAGCAATGGTCGGGCTATCTACAAAAAATTTGTGTTGTATTGTAATTTAAACTAGAATTGACTACATTATGGTAGTCTTATGTTTAGACTAATAAATTAATAATAACCTAGTCTAGTGGACTAGTATGCTATGTGTAATTAGTGGATGCTACTCACAACTTTATTTCATTATCTTCTATTGTGTTAGTTAATTGACTGATTATGCATCTTAGAGACTTGAAATAATATTCCCATGTATGTTATATATTAAAATAGATTTGTTACACCATTACAAGTATCCAAATAGGTTCCCAGTTAGGACTTACAATGGCTGGCATGCTGCTGGATTATAGTCATGAGAGTATGTTGGCCATTGCCTTGCTATCATGCTTTGTTTAACAGCAAGGGGAGGGCATGACAATTAAAATGGTATCAAAGCCTAAGTTTAAACTAATAGGAGGAAAGAATAGCTAAGAAATTATATACTGCACCTGCATGTATACTATGTGAATATAAATAATTGTATTTGACATGTAATTGTTTTGCATATTGTAGGAATGAGAAGAAGAAGATGAGGTAGACTGAAAGACGTATATAGAAATGGTCAATCTCCTAGGGATACATCTCCACCTAGTGTGTCCTCGTCAGCTCTGGGGGAGGTGAGCCCATCGTATGCTTGTGGGAATCCTCTTAGGGCGCCCTTAGTTCAAGGTAAAAAGCCATAGGCACTTGTGATGCCGACAGCACTAGAGGCACTCATACCATTTGCGGCACCAGTGGCACTTATACCACTACCAGCAGTGCCCACACCACCAGTGGCACTAGCACCCCCAGTTACTTTAGCAGCATCTAATATTGAAACCATAGTAGCATGAGCAATGGCAGTAACACTTGCTTCTAGCTTTACTATCTAGAGGTCGAGATTGGAGGAGGAGATACTAAAGTGTGCTTGGAGACTAGGGGCCCTAGAGTTTAGTGGCTCTACCAACCCACTATAGGTAGAGACATGGATTGAGAGGATAGAGCAGGTGTTTACTCTGATGAGTTGCACCAATAAGCAGAAGGTGCATAATACTATTTTTCTATTAGAGTGAAGAGCTTAACAGTGGTAGGGTGCTTATGTCGCTAGATAGCCAACCAGTTGGGTGACTAGTTGGGCAGATTTCTAGATAGAGTTTAACAGGCAATATTTTTCTTTAGCATACCAGGATTTGAAGAGTAAGGAGTTCATGGGGTTAAAATAGGATAGTATGGCAGTTGCAGAGTATGAAGCTCGATTCACAGAGTTGTCCTATTTTACAAAGATTCTAGTAGCAAATGACCAAGATCGATGTAGGCTATTTGAGGAAGGGTTGAGATACGGCAAGACTAAGATACAGAGGAACACATCTTTTGCGAACCTAGATGAAGATGCCATTAGGGCTTAGGAGATTAAGGCCACTTTTGCTAGCTGTAGACATGAGTAGAGTAAGAGGAGTACCCTACTTGGCCCATCTGAGCAGAGAGAGGGACCGCATCGAAGAGGCCCAATTTGACCACATCATCCAAGAGGAGGAGCAAGACACTACAGAAAGTTGGTGTGGGTACCACTTCCTCCATTAGCCTTGCACCAAGGGGACCCAAGTTATCGGCGACTCTAACAACTAGACGGCCAGAGCAGTTTCAAGAGGCGAGGAATGCGGCCAGTATGAGCATGACATCTATTACCACGACATCTACAGCTCAAGCTCTCTAGTGTTTCGAATGTGGGAGATTTCATTGAAGGGAGTGTATAAAAGGCACTGGAGTACGCTACTACTATGGTTAGACCAAATATATTAGGCGAGACTGTCCCCAAACAACTACAGATACTGTGCCCCTTTCACGGCAGAGTCGACCTTAGGGGACACAGACTAGAGAAGTGGTAATATGACCTGGTTGACTTTCGACTACTCAAATCTAGCAAATGTTGAAGGCTAGAGTTTTTGTGACGACTCAGCAAAAAGCTCAAGCCGCTTCAGACACTATCATAGGTATGATTTCTTTACATAGCTTAAATGCATACATGTTAGTTGATTCAGAGTTCACATATTCCTTTCTATCATATTCCTTAGTGGCTAAACTGGGGATAAGGGCTGATAGATTGGCGCATAGCATATTATTTCTAACCCTGTAGGGAAAATTCTAGTAGTTGAACTTTTACAAAAATTATAGCGAATTGTGGAAGGAGTAAACTTAGTGGGAGACTTAATCCTACTAGACATGCATGATATAGATGTGATCCTGGACAAGGACTAGTTGATCACATATAACGCTTATATAGATTGCTTTAGGAAGGAAGTCACATTCCAGTTGCCTAATGGCAAGGAGGCTTGTTTAATAAGGAAGAGGCATATTTTACCTTCTTGCATGATATCAATGTTAACTACTACTAAATTAGTAGGAAAAGAATGTGAAGCTTATTTGGCCAACATTGTGGATACTGAGAAGAAGACTCCTTACTTGGCAGACATCCCCATGGTTAGTAAATTTTTAGATGTATTCCTAGAAGAGTTACCTCCTTAGAGAGGCAGAGTTCAGTATAAATTTGATTCTAAGAACATAGCTTATATCATATGCTTCCTACAAGATGGCACTAACAAAACTTAAGGAGCTTGAGACATAGTTGCAAGAATTGATAAGGGTTTATCCAACCTAATGCATCATTTTGGTGAGCACCAATACTGTTTGTGAAGAAAAAAGACAAGACTTTGAGGCTATGTATTGATTATAGGCAGCTAAACAAGGTGACCAGCAAGAACAAATATCCATTGCCCAAAATTGATTATTTGTTTGATCAATCACAAGATGCCCAAGTATTTTCTAAGATAGACTTGAGATTAGGGTATCATCAACTTAGGATTAAAGCAAATGATGTGTCCAAGATTGCCTTTAGAACCCATTATGGGCACTATAAGTTTTTGGTCATGCCTTTCTAACTCACTAATACCATGGCAATGTTTATGGATTTAATGAACCAAGTATTCCAGCCACACTTAGAAAAGTTCATGGTTGTTTTTATTAATTATATATTGATCTCTTCTAAAGAGTAAGGACAAATATAAAAAGTATTTGAGGATAGCATTGCAAACCTTATGGGAGAAGCAACTATATGCTAAGTTAAGTAAATATGAGTTTTGGTTGGATAAAGTAGTTTTTTTGGTTAAATATAGTTGAATAATTGAATCTAACTTGAGGCTTTGTCTTCCATTGAAAAGCTTGAATGTTTTGATGGAGTTTTATGGAGTTTTGAAGAGGCTAGAGAAGTTGAATAGGGGGTGAGTTTCGGCTAGCATAGGATGGGAGGACACTACAAGAAAATTTGAACAAACAAGTGAGAAGAATTGAAATTAGAATAAGATTGGAAAATAGAAAAAATTTTCTGTAGGTAGGATGCCCTCGCCCAACCCCTAAGAATCTAAAATTAGCTTTAAAATTTGTATTTAAAAGGTGCTTAAGTGGTGGGAGGATCAACCTCAATTGGAAGTTAGGAAAAACCCTTAGTAAGGCTTAAATTTTAGCCACATTCCATTGGAAAAGAAAGGGGAGGTAAGCAGAAATTTGTATAAGTAGAAACATTTCTACTTAGAGGTGAGACTTTGAGAAAGAATTGTAACTCCAAAATGAGTATAAAATGGAGACGATTGAAGGACTAAAGAGGAGCTAGTATGAGGCACAAGAATAGAGAGAAAAATAAAAGGGAAAAGATGCACCACTTTAAACTTATATGCATCTATGTATATGGATAGGAATTAGAATTTTAAAAGATTAAGGAAGTAACCCTAAGGACATTAGGGGAGTTTATGGTCAACTTCAAATAAAGTTAATGGAGGAAAATGGGAAAAGAAATGAAAGAGAAAAACTTAAAGAAAGTCAACATAAATCAATACATATATATATATATATATATAATTACAATACAAATAGATAGGACTACATAAATCTTAACCTCAAATTTTCAACATGTTATTTGGAATAACGATAATCCACTCTAAGAGAACCTAGTATCAATTTAAAATAATTTATATGAGGAAAATTTTAGGGAAGCTAAAATGCATTAAAAATTTGACTACAATGAAATTTAATAAAAATAGAATATGAATTTAAGTAAAATTTTAGCATGCTAAACATGGGTCAATAAACTTAAAAAGGAGCTAAAGATAAACTAAAGCAAAGATTTCAAAAGAAGATAAGACAAGCCAAAGAGCCTAATTTTTTTTAAAAAAATTAAAGACATGCATAGAACTCATGATATTGGTATTTACACAAATATTTATAATAAATCTTAAGAAATTCTCATTTGTACTTAGAGCATGCATTTATACAAACTCATTCATGATGACATGTACGCTCATGTAGAAGAGAAAGATAGGATTAGCCACAACTTAGATCAGTCTTATATCAACCCACTTGATCACTAGCAAACTTGACACATAGGTGAGTGGCATTTTTTCTAATTTTAGAGACTTTTCTTAAATTGTGGATATGAAATCTATGAAAACCCTTTTAAAAGGCTACTTTATGTTGGTGTAGTTATTTTTTGGTTTTATATATATGTTTCTTTTATAATGTTTATATTATTTTATTATATTTTTTCTACTTACTAAACTACAAACCCTCACCATTTCTACTGAAATTAGATTGCATGTCATTCACTGAAACTGCGATCTCACTCTTTTATTCCACTTTTTCTTGCATTTAGCAAAGGTTGGGCCATCTACAGTAATTTGTGTTGTATTGTATTTAAGCTAGAATTGACTACATTATGGTAGTCATATGTCTGGACTAATAAGTTAATAGTAGTCTAGTTTAGTGGACTTTTATACTATAAATGTGTAATTAGTGGACTCTACTAACAACTTTATTTTTTTTATCTTCTGTTGCGTTAGGTAGTTGACTGATTTTGCCTCCTAGAGTCTTGAAATCATATTCCCATATATGTTGCATATTAGTATGTATTTATTACATTGCTACAGATACCAAGACAAGTCTCCAATTAGGGGTTGCCTGGCATACTAATGGATTTTTGTTACAAGAGTATATTGGTCATTGCCCCACTGTCATGCTCTACTCAGTAGCAAGGGAAGGGTGTGAAACTCCTCGTAATAACTGAAAGTAATATGGGTGAACCATATGAAATATTTGGTCAACTATGTGAGGCCAGTCCTTCCATCACTATCTCTTGAACAAGGTCTAGGACATGGCTACATAAGGCTGGTGTGCTTATGACCCTAATAACTATGGATCCACTTTAGGTCACTTGGCTCGAGGACAAATCTAGGAAATCTTTGCCTAATTATTATCTACTTTGACCAGAGATTTCCAACCAATTACCCCATAGAAAGCATAAAAGATCACCACTTTACATAGTGGACAATAGATCCCTTTATCGATTCACATAAACATTCACAGATTAATAATTTATACTCAACATAAACCCATTTGCAATCTTTCTCGACGAGAAAGCTGATAGAAAAGATATCAAAACATAAACATCCATGCATGTGACTACTATGAAATCTCAAGTCAAAGGACCACATACGACTATAATGTAAACTAAGAGAATATCCCTAATCGACATAACCCAAAGGGAAGTCTCTAGGTGAGTAGTTCATTGAACTCATTCTGTAACGAGCACTAAATCATGTATAGTCATATCCCAACACCAACATTCAAAAATGAGCATTCATCTAATTAATATGTACCATTAACGCGAGTCTAATTAGATCATGTCAATTCCTTTAGTCTCAATAGATCCTCCGATCCTAAACTAATTTAGATCAAAGCCATAGAGACAAATTTCATGATTCCCATCTCATGCACAATCTAGTTGTAGCTTGTATGATCAAGGGGATTTATCCTCACATAAAAATAACTTATCCTTGAGATGGAGGTGACCATTATACATATAAATCTATCTAATAATATATCGCATTGGAGAGGCTGTATCACAATAAGAATGGTTTTTCTACCCAACCAATTGGCTTGGTGGGTACCCTTTTAACACTCTTCTTCTCATGCTTCTAGGTATGAGTTCAACAAAAATTTTCCCTTCTTTTTTGTTTGCCCTTCCCTTTATAACCATATATATAAAATTTTATGTGATTTAGTATGCCTTGAGCAGGTTAAATGGAGACTTCTTTTGCATTAAAAACTTGAGTTTTAATCAATTCCTTCTCTCAAAAGGATAAGGGGATTGAATCTCAAACATTAAAACTGTGCGATACGTACTAGAATTTTTAAGAAAATAAATCCTAAGTACTTAATAGGAAAAAGACACCATTTAACCTGCTCAAGCAAACTAAATTGCCTAAAATACTACACATACTCATACACATACATATATATTTATGTATGTATATAAAGAAAAGTAAGTTAGAAAAAGTAGTTTGAAAGTACAAAATATATTAAAGATGTTGCTAGTTCCTCTTAGGGCTGTCAATAGGTCAGTTCAAATCCAATTAGGATATTCTAAATCCAAATCTAATATAGACATATATAACCAAATTTAATCTAAAATCTTATAAGATTTGTATCTATTAATGCCATGTTTGAGTTTGATGGAAGTCTAAAATTTGAATAATAGCAAGTGAGATTAGAAGGCACTGAGTTGACAAACCTAAGGGAGGAATCGAGCAATGCTCGTAAAGAGGATTATAGACGAAATCACTAAGTATGGAAGAAGCTAACGGTTGCAAAATGAATAAATGATTGCCAGAAAAATGATGAAGCCAAGGAGATTTGTGGGGTTGATAAAAAATAGTAAGACAATGTCATAGTCAAAGAAGGTCGAACGAAACAAAGAAGATGCCGTATAAATAAGCCAGCATTGTTGCCTCTATACATTAGCAAAGGTGATGGTAACCACAATAACAGACAGGAAGTAGTGGAGGAGATGGAGGAGTGGAGATATTGAAAAGGCACACATTATTCAAGAAGCTAGGGTTTTAGCTGAATGAAGGAATGTAAGCAAATAACACATAAATAGAGGCACATGCAGAGAGTGAATAAAATTCTCAAACTATTTGGAACCATATTATCTAATCATATTTGGCATCCAATGCTAGAACCTGTTATGCAAAAATAATTTAAACATGAATTTAGTCAAAAGTTTATAAACATTATCCAATTGAAGTCAAATGAGAGCAAATCCAAACTTCACATTTGCAAGTCAAGAATGTCTACATGTTAAGAGTTCAAGCGTCCTCTATTTAAGAGAATCTATCCGCCCAATGCCTACTAGCCTTTTTCACTATGCTAGCAATGATTGTAAATTATATGCCAGTCTATGCAATATCATATTGGAAATACTTCTCTTTACAAGAGAAAGTGAGAGAGTTTAAGAGCAAGTAGGAGAATAAGAGAAGAGTCAGTAGGGTTTTTCTTCACAAGAACACCCCTTAATGGCCGGCCATAAAAACCTTTCCATAGGCATCAAAATGGCCAGGCCATCACATGGCATTATCCGCAGTTTAGATTTTATTTCATTTTAAATAATTATTTTATTAATTTCTCCTATTAGCTTAAGTCATCGGTCGAGTACTTGGGCCTCATTCAAATGACCTTATTAATTAATTAAAATCAATTTAATTAGGCTCAATTAATTAGTCCAACCAATCAATTTCCTTATTTGGACTTAGTTACTTAAAACCTATTTTAATTAATTCACAAGCTTAATCAATTGATCCAAAGGATTATTATTTTTTCTAACTGAGGCTATTTAAATAAATGATATCCACTTGAATTCGATTAATCAATTTATCAATTTAATTTTTTAGATTGATTACGTTCTTTAATTAATTAATTAATTTTCTCATTCAATATTTAGGTATGAAGTATTGTGTGTGACGCTTAATTTCACTAATTAGTTATCAGTTTTGGGCCTCGCCAGTCAACGCAATGGAGGCCAAGTTAACTTTTTCTATTCGAGGTAGGCCTTGATTCTGAACTTGTTCTTGGATTCCTTTTGCTAGCACTTCACCTTAATGACACCATTCTCTTCTCCACTAGAAGGTTATTTGATAGGTTACACCGGATAAGGCAGGATAGAGCAAGTAGTTGAATAAAGTATGTTGATTGTATAGTGATCTAGATAATTATCTTGTTTAACAAAGGTAGTTGAAATGGCGGCTAGTGGTAGTAGTAGGGGTAGTATTGTCCAAATAAATTGGGTATGGATCGGATAAAATTATCATATCCATCTCTCCAATATAGTTTATTTGGATTTGGCCATACTATTATTAAATCTCTCTCCTACCCAAACTTTATCTGGTTTTACTTTATCTAACCTACCGAACATAGATCTGAATAGGATAAGAGCGAATAAATTACTCTTATCCACCTTTATCTTATGTACCGAACAACCTCTAAAGGTAGGAGGTCTCTAGTCTTTGAACCTCTTTACATGTAATTGATTTCTTCTGTTCTCTCCATTTATCTTTTTCCCCCTGATGATCAAGTCAGTTGCTTTCCTTGCCTCCGCCATTTTTGGTCATTGGGCCACCTAACCCCAAAAGTATTGGCCTTGACCCTCAAGATCTAGCTGAACATTTTATTGGCTTTCAAGTTTTGGTGGGGGATCCCCCCTCAAAGGTTATTGTTCATCTTTTGTGAACTCTCTGCCAGGATGTTGTCTCAAGTTGTATCTTTTGCCTTCTTTTTAGTTACTCCAATCTTCTTGTCAGTTATTAATTTATTTTCTTTTTATAACCTTAAATATTTTTAATTTTTTACATAGATCTTAAATTTGAAAATAATGTACAAAAAATAACGAAATTTTAAAAGTATGTGTAAAAATATATGCGAGAAAAATAATATTTTATTTCGCCAGCATATTAACCTAAAATTTTGTGTCAGAACACATTTCACTTTGTCATAGGCTGTGAAAAGAACACGTCGTTTGAATAAGAGGAATAGCACGCCAATATTATGTTTGACCGAGAAAATAGAAAATGAAAAAGAAGGAAAGAATTTTCAGGGGTTGGGAAGATAGCAAGGGGTTTTGGGGTTTAAAGAGTCGGCCATGGGAGACCTTCTTTCCACGCCCTCTACAAACCCTAGCGACACCCCGACGCAGCAGGCTACCATGTCGTCCACTGAAGCTTCAGAAATCTCAGAAACAAATCAAACCGAAAAATTAACCCCCGAATCCCGAACCCAACATCAAACACCAGAACTGCAACAGGTCTCAGATCCACAAATGGACAATACAAAGCCCGTAGAAGACCGAGAATCGATCAATTCGGAAGCGGGAGACCAGGAGGCTGAAGGTGAAGAGGAAGAGGAAGGTGAATGCGGATTTTGCCTGTTCATGAAGGCAGGTGGATGCAGGGATAGCTTCATTGCTTGGGAGAACTGCATCGAAGAAGCTGAGAAGAACAAGGAGGACATCGTGGAGAAGTGCTTCGAGGTCACCGGAGCTTTGAAGAAGTGTATGGAGGCACATTCGGACTACTACGCCCCGATCCTGCAGGCGGAGAAGGCGGCGGAGGAGGAGGCCGTCAGAGAATTGGAGAAAGAGAAAGCCAAAGAATCGTCGTCGAATGGTTCCGAAGAACGAAAAGGCACGGAGGGATCAGAACAGGATCGTCCGGTAGGTTCGAAGAACAGTGAAGGGTCTTGAGTTGAATGAGTTTTCTGTTTGCTTAATTTATCTAACGTTTTGCTTTGGCGGCAAAATAGGTTTTTGTTTCAATATCTATTGCCCTATTTTGGGGGATTTTCAGATTATTTTACAGCATTTCATCTTGAAACGACTGTGAACCGTATGAGAACCTAAAGCACAAGTTTATATCGTGAAACGATGGATGAATAAAACTCTGTTCTTGCGCACCGAATTCCTATGTTTACTGTTGTGAGCATCACTTTTTTTTTTTTTAATCCTCTATTTGCCATTTGGTTAGGCTTGTTATCCTCTAGCTCCATGGAGAAAGAAGCTGCCGAATTAAATGAGCAACTAGATTTCTTCATTAAATGAGCATACTAGAATTCTGAATGAAGGGAGCAAAATCTACACATTTTTCTAGGCCTATAGTCTTGGGGGGGCCGGGGGGTGTTGCCAATAAACATAATAGGATACTGCACTTGGAGCCTTCATTTCTGGAAACTTAAGGTCTTATAATTTAATGGTTGAAGCCATGTTTGATTACTGGTCAATTTTCCTGGTTGATTTCATCATGTAAACTGAGCCTAATCCAATGTTAATCTGAAAATGAGTAACCCACCCTTTATGATGGCAAAAAAAAAAAAAGGACAGGGAAGGAAAGGAACTGTTTTTTTCCCTTCTCTTTTGATATATTTTTTTCTTGCAGATTCAATGGGCTTGAAAACTTCCGTAATACGTGTCTGTCAGTGGTTACAGCAATGTTAATGGATTTTCAGAATTAATTGTATTTGAAGATTTCTTTAAGTTACTCACATATTTCTTAAATGGAATGTTGGAACTCAATTTGCTCCAGGTTTAAAAGACATCAAGGGTATCACTGTGTGGTTTACTGAATCTTGCAGTCACAAAGCAAATTAATGTGTTCAGTAATTCTTCTTCCTTGTCTGTTTTTTAATGCTATTGCGTGGGTTCTGCTCCTATCAAGAGGCATCTATGAGTGTTATCTGCAATGATTTTGTGTAATATTTGCTTTTCTTGTAGCTAGGGCCTTAAGACCCTTGTATCATTATTTATGGTTATTATTTTTACTTGTATCTTCTAACCCTTGTTTGATTACACCAACTTTAAATTTCCGTTTTGGTTTGCTACTCCTTGATGTATGTCTGTCATGTTCTTTTAATTTCATATGTGGCCCTTACACTACCACTTCTTACAAGATTACTTTTAAGTTAATGTTGCATCCGTGATGGGAAAAGGACTTCTTAACTAATGAGTTTTTTGAATGCAATTAGCACTAGCATTAGCGTAACTATAGTACATTCAACTTAGTATTTGCCAATTTTCATGTTTATCTCTTTTGCGTACATGTTTCTCTCTTTAGTTTTTAAACTAAAAATGTCATATATTACTAATAAAGAAAGTTAATTGATGGGATTTATGGGACTTCTAGACATGTTAGAGGTTGCAAACTTGTATTATTCTTTGTATTGTGGTTATGGTCCTTTTGGAGTGCATTTGATTTTACTTGAGGAAGAATATCCCATTAGTTTTGTGCATGAAAAAGTTGGCCATATTTTATTAGATTCAGCTAGCTATTTTGTTAATTTTTCTCCAAATAAGTATACTGACTAAAGATTTCCCTCAAGTACCTATTATTGAATTTCAATCTGTGAAGAAGGTTATCCCAGGACTTATATTCACATTAGATTTAGGAACTGTGATTCTGCACAACATTGTACTTGTATTTGAAATTATGGTTCTGAAATCCTGCCAAGATTGTTACTTTGGAAGCCCTTTGTGAAGACATGCTCAAGCCTTTCTGTTTTGCTGCAAAATTTAGGAGTGGCAATGGTATCAAATTACATAAATTAAGTGTATTGTGGTTCCAAACATTTTGACCAAATTTGCGCACATTGGATCTTCTAATTTAAAGAGTAGAAAGGGTGTTGTGGTGGGGGGGGGGGGGGGGGGAGAGCAAATTTAGACTACATATTTTTGTTATATTCTTAGTAGTGGCTGCTTCGATAATTCCTCTGACGTTTGATATTGCTGTAATGGAAAGACTCTGACTTGCTAGAATCTACTGTTGATGGGAAAATATTGTAAAGTAACTTAAACATGCTTAACTTCACCAACTTCTTTTGCTGGGTAAGCATATATTTTGTTGATTGTATTCCTTTCTTCACTATTGAACTCAGTAGTATTCGTTTTACTCTTTTTTAAGTAATTTGCGATTTGAATTTATCAAATATCTTTCTTCTGACTTAGTAAGTTTATGATTGTGTTCTAAATTAAAATGATTAATTTCCCACACACTATCTTGCGGTGTAATCTGATACTAGCCTTAGCCTTCTTTCCAACACACAGTTTACTTGCCTGGTGATACCATGAACTTACTCTTCCCTGTAAACTTTTGTGACAATTCTAAGTTCTTCATTACTTAATGGTTTATTTGCCAGTAGGTATGGTCTGTGCTTTAATAACTTCTTGTTCCACTTGACAATTCATGAACTACCTGCTAGATAGGTGAGGAATTATTAGTTCCCTCAATCATAATTTTGAAGTTGTAAAATTATAAAATAAGAAAAACAATAAGATAAATAAATAATTTTTAATATAAACTTACCAAAGAGAGAGACAAGCTATTTAGATTGACATTTTAGTTAGTTTCAGCGTTTGATAACTTGAAATTTCTGAGCTTAAGGAAAGATTTGAATGCTTTGAGAGAGGGAGAGAGAGAGAGAATTTTTATAAATTCAAGTAACTTAGATGGCTAAGTGAGCCATTAAGCCGTTTTAAGTCACATGATAAATTCCAACTGCCTTATGCGGCCTACTTAAATAAGCAAATTAAATTAGGTAGCGTATGGTACGATGGAATGATTTTTGATGGAATGGGAATGGAATGGAATTAGGATTTCTACGAGTATGTTTGGTATACACTGATGGAATAAGGATTTTCATTTTATCGTTATGTTTGATATGATGGAATAAAGATAGGAAAGTAAACAAAAAAAATGTTCAATGACAAAAATATCCTTTATTATAAGAATTTAAATATTTTTTAAAAAATTAACTTTTAATATATTCTAAATATATTAAAAAAATTCAAATTAATTTTTTTTTAAGATTAAAATAATAAATTCATTTATATGTGTGCTTGTATGTATATATATAATAAGTTATATATCTATATTATATAAATATAATAATTACATAATATATATAATATAATATATCATATTATACAATTTATTATATTATACCAGGTATAGAAAAATATATAATTATATTATATAATTTTTTATATTATAATAGATATATATAACATATAATATATTAATATATAATATTATAAATACTTATATTTTTTTATATTTATAAGATATTTTTATCATTTATTCATTAAATAAAAGATATTATAGTAATTATATATTTAATTTGGATTCCACCAGAGGATGAAATCCGGATTCTATCACTCTAGTGATGCAATTCGAATTTCATCACTCCTCCCTCATTTGATAGAATTTTTATTCCTTAAAGAATGAGAATTTTCATTTCAAAATATCTACTAAACGTATTTCTTTAAAATTACTATTCTTATTTTTATTCTTTTGATAAGATTTCGTCGTACTATACGCTTTTTTAGTTATTTAAAACTTTTACTGGTGAATCGTTTGATGAAGTTAGGCGTGCAAATTTTTTTAGAGTGAACAGAATAATTAACGGGGGATAAAATAAACAAGTGTCCAATAAAATACGGGACCGTCGTGGCACGAAAGCACGCTTGCGTGGCATGACCATCACGTGGGAAACGTTTCAGGTGCCACGTGATTCTTTTTTGTTGGCCAATTTTGTAGTCATTGGGACAAGTAATATTTTGAAACATCGGGCCCGCAAACCTTAGCGGTGACCCGTTAATTGTCAATCAGTATAATAATATAAGGGGGATAATTTATCCAACAATAAAAATCAAGTTCTCATCGCAAACTGTAAACTGCCTTTGATTTAACGCAGGGTTTTATGCAACCCAAATGGCAAATTTGAGCGTTGCCAAAAAATTTTTTTTAAAAAAAGCAAAAATTATCAAGCCGGTTAGTCTAATGAAATTATTTATTTAAAAGGTTATTTTTGTAATTAATGACTTAAAAGGTTTAAATTAAAAAAATACTTACTCATACAATAATTTAATTTTCTAAAATATATTTTCACATTTTTTATATTTAAATTAAAAGTATGAATTTATAAAATTATAAAAATAAATTTATAAAATTACAAATATATTTTTTTAAATTACGTTTATAAGTTGTAATTGTTTATTGATAAAATTATAAGTATAAAATTATAAATTTAAATAATAAATTTGTAAAATTATAAATATATTATTAGAAAATATTGGAGAAGAGAAAGAGGGGGTACTGGGTAGCAGGGGCAGTGCTGTGGGATTGCTCTGGTGAGCAGGGGTTCCAATTGTAGGCCAGGGGGGACGGGCTGCAAGGGCAAGGGCAGGGGTTGCAGTCGTAGTCACTGTCACCCAAGGAGTGGGGGTCACTGGTGGGTGGAGACATTTTAAGAAGTGAATTTATTTTTTAGGTAAATTTTATTTGATTTAAATTTTACAGGTTAATATTTTTGATAATGATAAATTTTACCAAGCTAACAAACTTGTTAATTTTCTCTAAAAATCAAGTCATTCCTTCTTTCTTCTGCTTCAAATAGGAATTAAATAAACCGTAGCAAAAATTTAAACATATTGGCGATCAAATGGCTTTCTCTGATAGCAAAAGATTGTTGTTAAGAGATATGCTAACATTTCTTCGTGGGTTTGAATTCAAATGTCTTAACAGAATCATACATGAATTAGATCAAGTTACAAGGGTAGGTTTTACTGTCTTCTTACACTATATGTAAATATATAAATATACATACACTCTTCAAGTATGTTTTATTAAAAATTTCAATACTAGTAGTGACAATATTATAACTGATTATTACGAATGACAAGAGTCAATACAAGTAAATGAGAAATATGTATATAAAAAAAAAGAGTTAGAAATACTATTAAGAACCAATTATCATAGTGAATGTGTTATTATTTTTTTTTGTACATATTTTTAATATATTTTTTATTTTAATTTTTGACTTGCTTGATGTTAGTATCGTTAATATGAATGATTTTAAATTTAAATTTGACATTCTTTCTTTATTTTCATGTGAGTTAGAATTAAAGTTGAGTATGTAATCCTTTTTACTATTTTTGTCATCCTTTATTTTTCACCCCTATATCAATTTAAAACAAAATAAAACATTTTCGTAATTTTATACTTTATTTGTAATTTGAAATAAAATAATATCTAAATATATATACATATAATTGCTTAAATAAAAATTTTATAAAACTTGGGAAAAATATGAAATATTAATATTAACTATAAGAAAAAAAAAGAATTTTAAAATTTTATCATCCAAACATATTAGTTGAAAAGTGTCTTTTTCGTAGCCTTGATCATAATTTTATAAGAAAAATCATATTTTTATATTTGACGTTCAAACAACTCAAAAACACTTTTTTGTCATAAAAAATATTTTTTGTCATTATATCTAATGTAAAGTAACTTCTACTTTCATAAAAATATTTCTCAAAAAATACTTTAAAAAAAAACATCCAAACGCACCCTTAATTCACAAAACTTAACGGTAGTCAAGAGACATAACAAAGTCCAATAACTAAAACATGATATGAAATTTGTGGTGGCCCCCGCAAGAGTTAAAAGCAGAGTTGAGGGTATTAAATCGAAAGAATGATGGGATTTTGGAGTTTTCTAATATAAATACGATGCTGCATCTGACATCTTTCAAACTGTGGGAATTATGTAACTGTACTGGACGTATTCACCAGAGGAAGAGAGCAAAGCAATTCAAACCTATCAGCAAAAGGAATGAATGGATCTTCTATGCCCGAGGAGGCTATGGCAGTTTCCTATTCTCTTTCCTGCTGCTTCTGACAAAGCTCGTTGAATGTCTAAAGCCACACACACTTAGATGTCCTAATCAAACCCGTACTTTCTGATTTTATCTAGAAAGCCCATTTGATATAAGCCCAAACACGTCAAGTCTTCTCTGCTGGTTCTCTAACCAGAATGTCCACTAGGGGTCATTGCCTTGGAAACCATCATCAGGGGCACACTTTTAATTCCTCGGGCCTTTATCAGGTTGTGGTTGAATTACCAGGGACAGGGCCTAGCAAGTCATCACAACTTGTTCCTTCACAAAGGCACCCTTGAGGGTTTGAATAGAAATAATCTTCTTCCTTGGGCTTGTCAACAACAACTATACGACGAGTTGGCTGTCCCATTCTTTTCTCATGGACCAATTTGACAGCACTCGAGAACTCATCCATGATGTTGTTCCATTCTGATGCAAATCCAGCAATTCTACAAGCCTTTTCCGATCAAGTTGGATAGTTTTTTTAAATCCAAGGTACCTGCATGAGATCTAATCAGGAATGTCTTCAAGACCATTGAGATATGTCAATTTCCTTCAGAAAGAAATTCTCTAGCAGTAAAGTTTGAGCATAGGTACCTGCGATGACCTTCCACGACTCTTGCCATGTTCCCGTAATAAGTGGGGACAAAGGTGTTACTGGCTACTGAAACCATGAAATCCAGGGCTGCCATTTGAGATGAATGGTTCTGGAACTGTTGCAGTTCTCCTGGATCCAATAGCATTTCCTTTTTCACCTGAACATCAAATGTTTGGCTGAATTCAAATATCTCCCGAAAACATTACCAAGAGTATGAATAAGCAATCGCAATTAAGGGTCATGCAGTCTCAGCATAGACAGAAGGCATGGCCATTCTTCACCAATAAATATCAAATACTCTGCAATCAACACTTCAAAGATTACCCAGCTTGTCTGGCCCGAAAGAATGATCTCTCTGCACCTAATTACTCATCATTGTCACGTTCTTGCAAACCACTATCACATTTTGAAGAAGCAAATTTCAAATAAACCGTTGGCCGGTTACTTCCCAAGGACCTAGCAAAAGGCATAGCTGAAACTTAAGAAGCTTGAACACAGACATGGTGTCCAACATGACACAAATATGCATACAAAAACATGCCAACAATGGAGAAGTGAGGACATGGACAAGGAAGGAACAAGGCTACGAGAAATAGAGTTATATATATTCGTTATAATTACAACTATGACATTAACAAAATAATAATAAAGCAATAAAAGTAACATTTACATTAAATAACAAGAATAATTCATTTAAGAATGGACACTGAGATGGCCAGGAGGTTGCTTAGTTCCCATGGCAAAGGGACTTTCAACAATAAAGCCCAAAATGGCTTTTGTTGTTTGGTTTCTTGACAAGGATAGTGCTTTACATAATTTAAAGAAAGAAAAAACAACAAGAAGAAGTCCATGTCTTTCAGGGCTTTTGGTTGCAAGAACCTGAATCCTTTCAGTAAAAAGACTACAAACCAAACATGCCCTTCGACAAGCCTTGCTTCATTCGACAAAATGAAAGTTCCTACCTCTAGGCTATTTTTTCCTTCGATTAGGAAAAAAAAAAAAGGCAAAAGAAAAATTTTTAATTTCTTTGTTGCCTAAATATATAAATCACAAATGTTTTAATTTCATATGAGACTTATCAGTCTTGCAAATTAATATAAAGCAAATCTCTTTAATACAGAGACATGCCATTGGGTTAAGATACACATCTGAAATTAATAAATAAAACACCAGGCAGTGTGTCCAATATGTATTCTAGCATGCCCATGGAGTATTTGACATGGACATGTGGCTTGGGTACATCCCACAAAACAACACAGATATGTAGCATGCATACATTCCACAAATCAATGTGTCTGCTTCTCAACACATGCTCAAGCACCTAATAGGCTGGAAATGTATCACTATAACCTGATTAACCAAAAAAAAAAAGTACATTGTGTAGCTTGCAATTATGGGTAGCCACTCCAAGGCAGATTAACATAATTTGTAACATCTGAGATTGCATTAGATCCAAAGTTATAGCATGAGAGTGTAGAACTATCACCTGCCACAGATGACTGCTTGACATACTAGTCTGAATGTCGAAATACCAAAATATCATAAAGGTCCAAGTATATTGAAAGTAGAACATAAGCACTTTGTTTTCAAATTTTGATAGAAAAATACATATATAGTTTGCATAACATATCATTTTTATTATAAAACATGTATTTTAGTTTAAAAAGACTAAGTTTAGAGAGTATGCTACTCAATGTATGTATAGCCTACTAATGATTTGTCTATTTTGCCTAAACAAGATCTAACTTAGCCCTATTTCTTGGGCCTACAAGTATAGAGTGTGTGGAACATGATTAGAATGCCATGGATGCGAGATGAAATGCATTCAAAGGTTAAATGATTTAGATCATTTTGCCATGGTTCTTACCATTCCTCAACATCATATTTTTCTTTCTCTTTATTTTCCTCTCTCCTCAAGTATCATGTTTTTATCCTTTTTCTTAGCTTGATTGTGTTCAATTTTAGTTTGCTTAATTATTTTTTATGAAGCCTAGGATCCATTTTCTAAGTCTCTTAAGTTGGAAAGATTATTAACTTTGATGCTTGAAATAGTTTCTAGATTGGTCTTCCTTTGTTCTTTATTAGTTTACTACTTTTGTGCTCTCTTATGAACCTCTCCTTAACCCACCTTTCCACCCTATTTCGTGCCCCTTTAGAGAGGTATAGGACCTCCCAAAATTAGCTTCTTAATCCTCCAAGTTTTGCTTACAATTTAACACACATATTTTATATTATACTTGACTAGGTTTCACAAAGTTCTAAGCCAAGTTGAGCCAATTTCTCCTATTTTCTTATCAAGTGTTTTAATAATCTCCTAAGCTATTGATTGGTCTTGATTTAAGGCCTCAATGCCCTTTAATAAGTCTCAAATAAGTTGCTTGGATGCTGAACTTTTACTGCAGAAATTTCTACACTTTACCATTTCATTTCTTTAATTAGTTTTGCATAGGTTAAGCCCTAATTTAATTCTCTAACCAGTTCTCCCCTTTCTACTAGCTAAACCATCCATCTAACTACTTATTAGGCTTGCATCTGAGCCTATTTCATTACCTGAATTCGTGGCCTAAAAGAGGTATAATGCAAAAAAATTTTGCACACATCACTTCAATCTCCTACTTAGGTGTAGCCTACCTTAGAGTCAAAATTTGGTTTTTCCCCATAGGTTTCTCCTCTTTTAGCTTAACCATTCTCTAATATACCTGTTAGCACAAATTTTGAATAAAAAGAAACCCTTTCCTAGCCCTAGTTGATTTGGCCTTCCTAGGTATACGTGCAGAAAATTTTTCTGCATGCCTAAGATTGCTCTACTGTGGATTTTATTTTAATTCCCTTACCTTTCTTGCCATTTTCTTCCCCTTTCTTTGTTCCCACATGAAGTTCCTTGTTGCCTATCCTGATTCCAGCATCATCAATATCACATAAACTCCAAACAAATTCATAAAAATGCCAAATTTTCAAGGTAGAACATGATTCCACAAGTTTCTTTCAAAATCATAAATTAGCATAGGCTTTGTTGTCTCTCTAGAATTTCAGCTAGCACAGTTTCAACAACCAAATCAATTCAAAACTCTTTGTTTCTTCGAACAAATGATAGTTGAGTAGAGATATAATCAAAATATGCAAGTTTTCTGACACAAAAATTGAAATTTCTAAATGTATCTAGAAATTTCTTGCTTATTTTCTCTTCTTCTTCTTCTTCTTCTTCTTCTTCTTCTTTCTTTCTTTCTTTCTTTCTTTCTCTCCCTCTTTTCTTCTCTAGCTTGCACTAAATGGTGCTTCTGGAGGGTTGGAGGGCTTTTATATCCCTCCCTTAATTCGGCATAAGGGCCCTATGGAAAAAGACCAAAATGCCCCTCCTGTTTCTAAATCCCCTTGTATGTCCTTTTTCGAGTTCTAATTCCATTTCTAACCATAGACAACTATTCTAATGTCTATTGTAATTGATTCATTCAAATATATGTGGTTCATTAAATATGAGGGTGAAGCATGAGGCCTCTTATTTCATTATATTTATTGATGATTTTTCACATTATGGTCATGTATATCTTATCTCTCATAAGTCTAAAGCACTAGAGTGTTTCAAACAATTTCTATATAAAGTTGAGAATCAACTTGAGAGAAAAGTTATGACTTTAAGAATTGACCATGGATTTATTTGATCAATTCAAAACAATATATAATAAAAGAGGAATATTACGACAGTTAACTATTCCCGAAACTCTCCCATGGAATGAAGTTGCTAAAAAAATAGATTGTACTTTTCTCAAAATGGTTAGTTCAATTATGACATAAGCTAAATTGCCAATCTCCTATTACGGTGATGCTTTATTAACAACCATCCATATCTTTAGTCAAGCACCTTGTAAATCAGTTCCATGAAATTTTTATGAACTTTGGACTGTTAGAAAACCTAACCTAAGTAATTTAAGACATTGGAGGTCTCCTGCTTATGTCAAAGATATTTCTCCTAGATGTAGGAAGCTTAGTCTAAGAGGAAAAAAAATGTTTTTATTAGATACTGTGAATGTTTAAAAGGATATGCTTTCATCAATAAACATCTAGATAGAAGTATATTTTTCCCCCAACTAATAAAGGTAATTTGTTACTAGACCAATCTTGTCCCCAACAGCGTGAATTGAGAAAGAATTTGAAAAAACCTGTTCCTTGTTGTAGATTTGATATTGAGGGAAAAGCCCTCATAGTCACTCATATAGAGGAAGAAGAACCACGTACTATGAAATAGATATTAAATTGTCTAACTAAGGAACAGTGGAAGGACACAATAGAAGAATAGATAAAATCTATGAAAGACAGTAAAGTTTGAGATTCAGTCGACCTACCTAAAAGCCAAAGAGCCACTAGGAACAATTGGGTTCTCAAATAAGCATAGAGCTGATAGTTCATTCAATAAATATAAAGCCAGACTTCTTGTTAAAATCAGGAAACATTCTTTCCTTATCCATTCGACTAATTCTAGCCTTAATAGCACAATTAGATTTAGAATTACATCAAATAGATATAAAAATAGCTTACCTGAATAGCGATCTTGATGAGAAAATCTACATGCAATAGTCTATACCTTTTACTATTGAAGGTCAAAAGTACAAAGAGTATAAATTAAAAAAATCAATTTATGGCCTTAAATAAGTATCAAGACAGTGGAATATAAAATTCTATAATACAGTTATTGCATATGATTTCAAAATAATTAACGAGGACTATTGCATCTATGTTAAAAGAGTTAAAAGAAAGTTTGTTATAATGTTATTATACATAGATGATATTTTAATGGTTGGAAATAATAAAAACTTTATCATTGAAGTAAAATGTTGTGACACGAATTAAATAAAAAAAAAAAAACCAGTCAGCCACCGACTAGTGAGAGATCACCATGCACTGACAAGGGGCCAACTTTTGCTTAGATTTTTACACAGTTTGACTTATTTAAACAAGCAAACCTAAACCTTCAGCAAGATTTTGTTATCGTGAGAGAAAGGGGGAGAATTTTTGGTTTGAAGCAGTCGGCTGTCCGGCGGGTTTGCGAGGGGTTTGATTCAATTTTTAAAGCTTTGATCGGAAGGATTGTTCGATCTTGCATGCTTGTTGAGGTTCGCCTGATTCAGGGCTTTGACATCCGCGCATTGTTGGAGCCAAGTAAGTAATCCTGAGTAGTTTTCTATGTTTTAGCTGGCGGAAGGGTGTTTCGGCACCTAGGTCCGGGACCCAGGTAACCGAGCGACGAAGACAGGACTTGGAAGGGTCTGGGTCCTGTCCTGTTGGGCTAGGCCGGCTTGGGCCAGGCTTGGCCTGGCTGGAGTTTGGCCCGCGGTTTGGCCTAGACCCAGCAGGCCCAGAAGGGTCGAGCTGAGTTGACTCGGTAAGTCAACTCGGCCCTAAGTTGTTAAGGAGTGAGTCAACCCATCTGAGTTGACTCAATGAGGGATGGAATATGCTATCCCTAAGGATAAGGGAAGCTGGGATAAGGGCTGACTAGGGATAGTGGGGATAGAATAAACCGGAATTGATTAATTAAATATCTAAAGTTAGGGTTTTGGGCAAGTGAACCTGCCAGGTTTGACCGGCCGGTTCAAGGCTTTTCAAGCTGGTTCTTTAGGCAATTGAACCGGTTCCTGGTCCGTTGTGTTGAGAACTATTAGACCAAATGGTTTTGGGAGAGTTTGGATGGCCGGTTCGAGGTGAACTGACCAGTTTAGTGTGATGGCTTTTGGATGGCCGGTTCACCCATCTTTGGACTGGTTCTTGGGGGAATTGAACCGGTTCCTGGTTCAACATGATGAGACTTAGCTACACACGTAATTTGGAAATTTTTGGATGTCCGGTTCAAGATGAACCGGGCCTGATTTGTGGACTGGTACTTAAGATTAGGGTTTTTTGGTCCAGTTCAGGGTTGGTTTAAGGCCTTTTTCGGCCGATTCAGACTGGTTCCTAAGATTTTTGGGCCTTCTAGATCCATTTTCAAGAGTTTTGTGGCCAATCAAGTTGAGTTAAAGGTAGTTTTGAACCAAGTTAAGTCGGTTCGAGGATTTTGGAGGTCGGTTCGCTGCAGTTTAAGGGTTGTGGAGGCTGGTTCCATAAGGCTGAGGGTAGTTAAGTAGATTTGTGGGGTGTCAGTGAGTCAGGTGGATTCTGGTTGGGGGTTTGGATGCCTCAAGATGCGTGCCAAAGTGTCAAGGATGGGATTTTGGACCAGTTTTGGCTACTTAGCCTGTTTCTTATGCTAGTTTCGGTGTTGGTGATGGTTTTGTGTGATTTTGATTGCAAATTTATAGGCAGGGGCACACTCAGACCACTGAGTTGAGTGTGGTGACTCAAACTGTCTCTTTGGCTTAGCGTTTGTATAGTGAGTGACGATACCCTCTCTATACATGCATTTATACTATGTTTTTCCTAGTATGATGGACTTTGTGCTTCTTACTGTACTTTGGCTTATACTACTATGGAATATGTGTTATAGGTTTTATAAAGTAACAGCGAGCTATATTTGTACATTGTTATTGATATTCGGGCATGATTACGTATGCATATGTTTATGCTCGTTTTACTTGACGTGTGGGGAGAGTTATGTTGTGTGATGAGGCTGGGTTGCTCCAATCGTGAGACGGAGGATGCCTTCGACCAAGAGCGTGACATGTGATTGAGTTGAGCCCGATCGTGAGATGGAGGATTCCTCCAATCAGGAGATGGCCATCTGATATGTATATGATGTCTCCGATCGTGAGATGGAGGATGCCTTCGATCGTGAGAGCCACGAGGCTGGGGTCTCATGGCGGGATTTGTTGTGCTCCCATATATTATTGGATGTTGCTATTGCTCACTGTATATGTATGTGTGTGTATGTTTTGGGTCTGATTCTATGATACACATCTTACCATGCATAGTTTAGGTATCGTCCTTACTCACTGAGTTTCAAGACTCACACCTTATTATCTTTTCAGATCGAATTGACTGTTTATGCACCAGATAGCAGTGTTCCAGATTTGCGTTTCTTGAGTCGATCGATGTACATGCGAGTTCTTTTGTTTATCTGTATTTGTACTCTAGTACTCCCTATATCCCTCAGATAGGATCCTGTTTGTATATATGCATATATAGATTAGGCTGACTAGGGTCGTGGACTTTAGTGCCAGTCACGGGCCCCGGGTTGGGTCGTGACATAAAAAAATGGTTATCTTTTCAATTTGAAATGAAAGATATGAGAGAAGTATTTTACATTCGAGGGTCAAGATAATAAGAAATCGTTTAAAAAACTAATAGCCTTATCAAAAAAATCTTATATTAAAAAACTTTTAAAATGATTTGGAATGAAAGATTATAAACTTTTGACATCCTAATTGTTAAGGAAAAAGTTTTGTGTAATAGTATGAGTCACGAGACTCTTCAAGAGAAAGAAGAAATGACTAAAAAGCTTTATGCAAGTGCCACAGGTAATTTAATGTACATTATGATATGCACTAAACCAGACATCTGATATGCCAAAAGGTTGGTAAGCTGTTTTCAGTCTATCCTACAAATCATCATTGGAGACTTACTATTTCTCAAAATTATCTAATCTCTTCAAACATTAAGTATTAGAGTCAATTGTCCATGCTAGATAACCAATCATTAAGTATTAGAGTCAATTGTCCATGCTAGATAACCAATCTCAGAACTTGTTGACATGTATTTTTATGTACTTATGAACTCAATTAATCAAATATATGATTTGCTTTATTAAAAATAAAAAAAAATCATGGCATATCTAAATGAAATCTTAATCACAAATAAAAATTTATACAATATGTTCACAAGTATATTATATTCTTCATAAGCCATAAATCCAATATGAATCACACATACTTCACAGCTAATGGCTTGGTAAAAGGATCAGCTAGTATTTGATCATTGGAGATATATAGTAATTTCACTTTCTTTTTAGCAATTATGTCTCTCACATACCTGTACCAAATATCAATATATTTGGATTTGCTGCAATATTTTGGATCCTTTAAATAAACCAATGCAGCTTGATTATCACAATAAATTAATACAAGACTCCCACTATCATTAGTATTAGTTATTTAGATACTACAAGAATCTGGAAATGACTACGTAATTTTATTTCTTACTATACCAACTAATAGCTCTACCATTTAGTAGAAACATATGACTAGAAGTAGACTTCTTCTCATTTGGATCTCCTACTCAATCAGTATATAAGCACCCTCTTAGTTTTGATTCTAATCCTTGATAACATAAATAATAATCTAGTGTGTCTTAAAGATATTCTAAGCAAAATCATCATCTTCGTAAATGAGAGAGAGTCAAGACAAGATTATTTTAGTCATAATGATCGAAATAAATATTTATGTGATACATCTACTTAACTTGTTATAAAAGTCATATATGAGTTCTTAATAAAGTCAGGATATGAGAGTGAACTCGGATTAAACACTAAGGTGTGTTTGAACTTAAATTTATTTAATGTAGACATTTATAAATAATATTGATATGCACCCTCTCAAAGAGAAAGTATCATCATAATATGTAATTTATATCAAATATGCCAAAATGACAAAAATGATTAGCAGGAAAATCAATCAATACTTTTTTACTATGCAAGACCCTTGAGATTATTAAATCTCATTTTGTACGCTTGTGGACTTTTAGTGGTAATTTGAGATTTTAATTTATTATTACTACTTTAGCACATTACCCACAACCATGAATCATTTAGTTTAAAGGGACATGTTTAGGAAAGCAACTAATTGAGGTTGAGGGTTGCTTATTGTAAAGGAAGACAATTGTTATCGGCATCATTCATGTATTAATTGGTTGACCAATTATATAGTCTATTTATTATGGAGGCATAATTGTGATTACATTTTATTGGGAGTTGATTTAGCATACTCTTTCGTTGAGAGATCAGATATGCTTGAATTGATGTGATTAAAAATTAATTTATGGTACAACAAGAAACTATATATATAAATATATTTTTTTTTGTTATGAGTAATTATGACAACCCTAACTGATACATAATAAAGTACTTGAGTATACTTACTGGTCATATGAGTTACTTGCCTTAGTATAAAAATCAAGATATGTTAAAATTATCGTAACAAAAGAGTCTTTGTTGACCACATCACGTACGAGTGGAAGATGTTAGAAAAAAGGAGTTGGGCTAGGTCCACCCAACTCACATTGCATTTTGAATTTGAAAAGAAAATTACAACTTCCCATGACCAACCCCATATTTTCTTTTGTCTATATATATATATATATATATATCATGGTGGTAAAACGTGAAAAAAGATGGAAGAAAAATCTCTTTTTATCTCTCTAAAATTCTCTAATCTCCCAAGAACACATCAAGGGTATTATAAATTGTGATCAAAAGATTTGGTTTGTTGTGATCCTATCTCAACGGAAGCAAGTGATTGTAAAAGAAAATTGATCTTGAAATTTGCTACGAATCATCCACAGTAAATTAATTTTGGCTTATATTTTAGTTATTTGAGTTAACAACAGATAGCATAGATAATTTTTTAACCATATATTTATTCTTTTAGTTTATTTGTCATGACCAGGAAGTTAAATCCGTGACCAGTGCTAAAGTTAGAATATAATCCAATCAAGAAAATTTAACAAAAACACTGAATCCATCATATGAATCAAAATAACTAACCAAATCTCATATAAATATAATTTGAAAGAGAAATGTGACCCAGTTAATAACAACTGTCACAATATAGCAGAAAATCTCTATGTAGTCAACGGAGTTTGCCTACTAAAGTCTCAAAGTCTAAAAGAATTCAAACTCAAAAGCATTACTAACATAAGAATGACAAATCATAAGCTAAAATAGCAAATACTCCTTAAATTACAAGAACTGAAGGAATGTCAAACTTCGAATCTGAAAAATAATAAAGGGTGAGTCAACAAACCTAATTAATAAAAATATGCATTTATGAGAACAAATAACAAGTACATTAGATATAATAGAGAAATTTACAATTATCAGAAATTTTAATAAGTTCATGATCTAAAACGAAACAGAAATCAAGCGGCGACCTCATAGTTTGCCAATAATAGAAATCAGACAGTGACATCTTAGTCTGCCAATATATAGATATACAGGTCTCTCATGTCAACTTAATATCAAAGTCTAACACCACCTCTACTAGCTAAGAATACAGTCCAATGTGCACCTAGTCTAACGTCTACGACCACTAACTATAGTGTTTGAACAATCTAAATCTTCCTTAAAACAGTTTTTCAATAATAAATAGAAATAGTTTAATAAAAAACTGATATTTCAGTCACATATATAAACAGTATCATAAAAGCAATATCAAATAGTTTTTCCAAAACAAATCTAATTTACATACATGTCCTTTGTTATTCATTTGTAATAGTTTAACTTAATTTTAAAGAATCAAGCATGTACAGAAATAAATCATGTAAAATTAGATTTTATAATAGATATTGAAAATAACAGATACTCGTAAATGCACATTATTACTTACAAAATATGTTAGAATCAAACAGTTCAATCTTTGGTACTACAAGCTCAATGGGGAACTTCTGAATAATTTAAACCATAAAAGCGATAACATTTCTAAATTAAAATCCTAAAATACTTTAGAGCTTGATTTATTCTAGAAACTCTTAGTCAAACCTGTTTGATTGAGATAATCCAAATCCAAAACCAAGTTTAGATCTCGATATCCAAAACCAAAATCTATATTTAATAATTCTATATTTACTTATTTACTTGTCTTAAAGAGAAATCTAGTTTCATATTTGGATCCCGAAATTCAGAGTCCAAATTTTAGGACATAATCTAAATTCAAAAATCCAAGTGATTATTAGATCCAAAATTAGAACGTCAATATCAACCCAATTTCAATATATTATATTGTTGTTGTTGTTATTATTGTCATTATTATTTTTGAAGGTCCAAGTCTCTATTTGAAATCTAATTTAAATCTACTGATTTAGATCCACTATTTAAATTTATTTATAGAATTCAAATTTAAAATTAAGTTCAGATCCCGAGATCTAAATCTCAAACCCAATTCACTATCCAAATTTAAAATACAAATTCTTGCACAAAACCAAACTCCAAACTTAAATCTAAATCCATATCCATATTTATTATCCAATCCCTTGGGTCCAGTATCGCAAAACAAACCAAATCCAAAACCTATATTCTAAATTATAATTCAAGTTCCATTAGATCTGGACCTATAATCCAAAAACCATCTCAAAACCCTTAAACCGAAACCTGCAACCATCATTCAGATCCAAGTCTAGATCCAACATGGGGTCTATATCACAATCCATCTTCCAACGCATTTCCACATAACCATAATTTAATACAAAATCCGAACCTAAACCCAATTCGTGCATGATTAATTGGGTTATCTTTCTACTTCTAAGTCTACAATGGTAGCTTTTGATACTAAAGAGATATAAGGTAAGTACTTCACCTTCGTCGATTGAACAAAATAAAACCAGAAATGATGATGATGTTTGCAATGGCAACAAAGAAGGTAATGGAAATCCATGGTTGTGTCTTAACAATTTCTCCCAAAACCAAAGGGAATTAGGTGAAATTAAATGAGAAATCTCATCTTAATAACTTATATTAATGTGATTGTATGCTTAAATTGGGATCAAATTGCATAAATCTAGATGATTTAATAGGATTGCAACTAAGGTTTCGGATAAGAAAAAAGGGGATAATGATCAAATCTAAATTTTGAGGATTTTCAATTCGGTCCCTTAATTCTCGATTATACACAATTTGGTCCTTAGCTACTTCTAATTTATTTCATTTAGGTCTGTAAAGTTTAAATTAAATCAATTGGGCCCTCTAATTCTTTTTAATTAAGTCCTGAAATTTTTTGTTCCTATCAATAAAGTCCCAAATTATCAAAATTTTTCAATTACCCCCAAAATTGGATATTACATTATCCATCACTTTGGGGATGATAAGTAGTACTTAATCTTAGTTGGGGGTGTGCAAATTAAAATTTTGGTTTGGTTTTGATTTCTTTTGTTTGGATATTTCAAAAATCAAACTAAATCAATTTAATTATAAACCAAATTTAAAATTTTAATTGAATTTAGATCATTTTGATTTGGGTTTAAGTTTGTTTTATTACTATTTAAATATTATTTAAATTATCATTTATTTAATTTTTTATTATTATATGTAAATACATGCAGGTGTGTGTATATATACACGCACTCTATGTGTTTATAAATATATAAATATATATCTTCATATAAATATAGATTTGTATATATACATATATATAAGTAAAAATATACACACATGCATGCAGATATATACAAATATACACATACAATTATATATATATGTCTGCATATATGCACACCACATGTATAAAATTTTTGAACTTTTTTGTGGAAGAAAAGTTTTGTTGGGGAGAAATATTTTTAAAATTTTAGTTTAAAGTTAAAAATAATTTGATTTGATTTTTAACCTAAATTAAATCATAATTTTAAATTTTTTAAGATCAAATTAAACAAAAATTTAATTTTAATTTGATTTGATTTAGTTGGGTAATGCGCACCTCCAGTCCTAGTTACACACCTATTAGCTTAAATAACTCATGCCAAATTGAAATTGCACAAATATTCTTTGCTCACTGTTGGCTGTCGATATTGTTAACTTGTTCTACATGTGCATTTCTACATTCCATCTTCATCTACTCTAAGCTTAATGCTTCTCGGCTTTGTTCTGTGGGAACAAAATCTTTGTTATGTGCATATAATGAAGGTGATTGGATATTGATTCTTGATTGTATTGATATTTTCTGTTTTTCTCAAGGTTCAAGATATCTTTTACGTTTTCAAGAATCAAGATGTTAAGTTTCAGACTTGATGAGAAAAGACAGTTGACCTTGTGATATCACCCATGTCAAGGCTTTATATCATCTATATATACTATGTAACTTGGGTTGATGTGAAGGCCTGTAACTTTATATTGTTCATGCCCTTTTAAACCAAAAGAAAAAGATAAAGAAAAAAAAGGTAAAAAGCTAGCACTACGAGAATTTATGTAATTTTTGATAGGTTCATCGAAAATAGGCGCCTTTTAAATGGAATTTTTGATAGATGGAAGTTCGTCCAAATATAGGTATCAAAAATATTTTTTGATGAAAAATCAAATCCAATGAAATTTCTAATGTAATATTGCCATTGAAAACTAAAATTATTCCATAAAAAATTTTTTTGTCAGATTTTCGACTGAAAAATTCTATCAAAAAAATTTTCCAACAAAATCACCAGTTCATCAGAAATTCCAGAATTTTGGGGCAAAATGTCTCTTTGACAAAATCTCTTGACACAAATTCTATCAAAAATTTTTGAAACTAAAAAAATAAAAAATTTTGATAGACATTTTTGTCAGAAATTTTTTCTTAATGAAAAATTTTTGTACTATTTATTTCAAAATATTTATATAAAACAATAATTAATATTCAAACACCAAAATATATAATTTAAATATTCAAAATTTATTTATTAAACTAAATTAATATTTAATTACATATATAAATTAATAAAATATATATGACCTAAGCTAATGAACTACATATAATGACCTAAACTAAACCTCCTCGTCCAACCCAGTCTACTCATTCAACTCTTGCATAGAAATTCACATTGACAATATCAGTATAGAAACTATAGATGGTTGGAAAGATCTTAGAGGGCACTACTCTAATCTCTAAATCACACTGATCAACTACTATATGGTCACCTCCATGATCCCCATCTTCTAATGCAGCTCAGTAAACTCTACTGTTATTTGTGCAGAGGAAGTGTTACACACTGTTTAATTTTAATATGCATTAAAACTTATTTGAGCCAAAAGCTAATTTTCGGAGATTTATTTAAAACAATTATTTTGCTAAAGGCTTGAAAAAAATACATTTTGTGTCTAAGGCTAATTGGTAAGAAACAAGCCAGTGGAGGAGAAGAGGGTAAACTATCTTCCTTAATGTTTAAGGGAAAGACCCATTTGGGACTTGAACCTTGCTTCTGCATTTCTATGTGTGAAAGTAGAGAGAGAGAGAGAGAGAGAGAGAGAGAGAGAGAGAGAGAGAGACTATATCAACTAGTTGGAGAAGCTTTAAGGCATGAGATTGTTCTATGTGGGTGAGACGCTCTTTCTCAACTTTTTTTTTCTCCTTTCTCTCACTTCTTTCCTCTCTACTAGCCAGAAATGGCCACCTCAGTGCAGATCCATTAATGCTCATCTGAACCGTGCAACTAAGCTGAGAGATGTTCTATTTATGCTAAAGTGAAGGACTTACAAACACATTATGTTCTTTCGTATTTTCTTCTCTAGTGTGGGTGGTATAAGCTAGTTTTCTAGTTCTTGTTGGATTAATGTGGAATTTTAGAAGCTATAATATGGAATTAACCAACATCACAAAATTGAAGTGGATGTATCATAAAATGTGTCTATTAATGAATGTATATTTATTTAAATTGCTTACAGAAATTGTGTAGGCTCTGTATACAAGAATTCAAGTCAAAGTACAACAATCTTTTCAATTTTTGCATTTGATGGAAAACGTAAAAGTGAGGCTATAAACCTAAACTAACAATGGTTACAAACCCAGCATATCAAATCTTATAGTCTTAAGGTGACAGTTTAGTATAGTATAACAAGAGGCTAACCAGTCAATTTCGAGAATTACATCAAACTTTAATTTACACAAAAGAATTAGATCGGCCATGGATTTCCTATGGTAATATTTATCAAGCAAGATTTATACATATAAGTCACCAAAATAGACGCCGGACAAAGGTTGCCACAAAGAATGAATTTTCCAATAATTCTGGTTGTTTTATTAAATCGAGTGAAAATTTTCATATAAACATATGAATAGGTTGAGCTAGGGTCAAATAAAACATAGGTCTCATGTGAGAATACAAATATTGTACCTATGACTCCGGTATTAGACGTTTGGATATCCTATTGAGTCAAAGCATATATTCATGCCAAGCCCCTACCAAGTTAGCCATGGCCTTTGGCTTTTGTCCTACGACCACAAGAGCCTAACAACTCTCTCATGATTTGAGCCTATGTTTGCTATGCTGACCCTCCGGTCCAAGCAGTCTCTTGCAATAGTGGATAGTCCCCAATTATGTGGCCCTGCTAGCTGCATTGATAACAACTCCCTAAATGCCAATCAAAATACCAATCAACACATTAGGAGTTGTAGAAGAAGGCATAGCTATAACATCCCAAACTCAGTACCAACCCAATGGCCTTGTTATTTCATTCCTTGCATTATTGGTGCATGGCATCTACATTGATGGCATACTTTGTAAGAATTGTAATTAATTAAAAGCCAATATAATTTTTCTTGTTTATACTCTTGAGAAATGACAATATCTCTTTGAGAGACATCAAAAAATGAGTTTTATATAGTGGTGAAAATAGAATAGGAAACAAGACAAAAGTTGCCAAGTTAGAAATTTAAGTACAAAAGTGGTCAATTTTGTTAAGTAAGATTAGAGAGGTTGATTAATGACTTAACCCTAGTTTTAAACAACCAAATCAAAGGGGCAAAAGTGGTATTAGATGAATGCTTTAAGGGAAAAATGGTAAGTTAGGGAAACAAGTAGCTCAAGGACACATGGTTGGAAGAAGAACTTTAGTAAAGGGGCATTTTGTCATTTCACAAAGGGGGTTTGGTCACCTATTTCAGCCGACCTTGAGGGGGGCATAAATAGGCTGGAAGCTACTTGTTTCAACTACTAGAAAGAACAAGAAAAGGGAGAAAAGGGGAAGAAGAAACCATGAGACATGAGGTAAGAAATCTGGCAAATTTTTGACATTTTTTGCTTAGTTGCTTAAATTTCTTCATGGCTTACGATGAAGCCCCACTTTCTCCACAATTTAACTAGTTTAAAATCTTTATTTGGAGTTGAATTAGGTGTTGAAATTAGTGAGGAAACCAAACCCGAGGTGACGAAAGGAAAGTTAGATTTTTTTATGTTTTGGTGGAATTAGTTGAGGATTATTGTAGGCTTTGATTTTTTGCTTGAGTCTATGGTTTTGTTTTGACTTTTGAAGTTGTTTTGATGGCTGTAAATAAGGGAGGTGCTGTTGAATTCAAATGAGAGGATTAGAGTTGGATTAGTGCTAAGGAATTTGGCTTACACAAAGGTTAAGAGTGAGGTTTATGTGTTTGAAACAACTTTCAGCAACTTTGCGAGCCTTAGCCAGGCACTTTGATGAGCTAAAGTGAGCTGAAGTTGGCTGTAATTTAGAGCTAAAAAATGGCTTAGGAAGTGGTTGAATTTGGGTGCTAAAATGAAGTTAAATTGGAGGCCAAAAATTGGTCTTAATTTAGTTACACTTAAGCTAGGCAAGGGGAAATTATGCACTGAAAATGATAAGCATGAGTTGAGATAAGTTAAATTTAGTTAGTTACACTTAAGTTAGGCAAGGGGAAATTATGTACTGAAAACGATAAGTACAAATTGAGATATTTAAGGGATGGTTTTGAGTAGTCTTAAACCTCCCAAGAGGGCACTAAAATGGCTTAAAAGCCCAAGGAAAGCAAGAGAAAGTTAAGTTAAGAAATTATATAAGTATTTTCTATTTTTAGTCATGCATTCATGAGCATTCATGGCATCTCTTTAATTTGCATATTCTCATCATATAGGAGACTAGAGTAGACTCGAGTAGTAGTTTGATCAAGCAGGACTCACAGAACCTCAATAGCTAGTATACATAGTGAGTGGCACTTTTTCTAATCTCAAATTTTCTAAACTGTGTTTTATAGTGAATGTGACCCTTTTTCTAACGTGTATATTTTTATATGAAAAATAGAAATAGTATAGTTATGTTATGATTTCTCAATACATGCTTAGTACTGAGACATTCAGTTTTGACATATTAGGTAATCATTAGGACCTAGTGGGGGTGTAGCACTAAGGCTATGATTGGTGACCCATTATACCAGCTGCACAGCGTAGTAGCGTCCAATAAATTTTTATAATTTTATAACCCCAGACTAATAGCTAAGAGTTCTGTCATGCACATAGACCAGAATTATATGCTATACAGATGATTTTAGGCTTATGTTTTGTCATTGATGCTGCAATTTTCCAAAAAAATTAAATGTATTTCTATGTGGTTGTTTCTATACTTTTAACGTTGACATGATCAACATAGAATGTTTAGATATATTTATAAATATAAAATTTATCTATTTCCTCTAAAATTAAATTGTGTGCCATTTATTAAAACTATAGTCTCACCACTCTTTTTACCATGTAGTTACTGAGCAGCGTAACTAGTGTACATTCACATTGCACCATCTACATCAAAGCATATTAGTTGATGTTAGGCCTTTCAATAGCATTGTATAGTTGAGCAACAGTTTATTTTTATTTTAAATGAGACTTGAGTGGTTGTGTAATCGTTTGAAGGGGGAAATGTTGGAGAATAATTATGTTTGCATAAATAGCAATTATATGATGGTTTACATTTATATTCATCAGACATGTCAAGTATCATTATTTTTAAGCCAAGCAGGTGTTGTAGTTTTAGTTAGGGTCTGAGTTAGATATGATAGGGGGTTAAAGTGAACAATATTCTATTGTGTTTCTCCTAACGCAGTAAAGTGTCAGGCGTTACCTCATTGCCATGCCTTGCTCAGCTAATCAGGAGTGGGGTGTTACCTTATCAAGGGTGAGCTCTCTAGCCTACTTAGTTGTCCTCCCTCGTCCTCTAGGATGGCAACTTTCTCTATATCGATGAAGAACTGATCCACCTGAAGGATACCCAAATGCCTTGGGATCCATGACTTATTGAGAGAGAGAATGCATGTCTTATGTTAAGAATCCATTTATAAAATAGAATGTCAGAGATTAGATAAATAAAAGTATAGGTAGGCATTGGGAACTTTGATATAAGAACATAGATAACATCTAATAGGCCTTTAGTAGTCCTTTTATTTTGAAGATGGGGCCCTCACAATCACAATAAAAATATTGCTAAAGAACTTTGCTCCATTTACTCTCAAATAAACATATGGCTTTGGCACCAACTTTTTCACGACCTAAAACTAGGCATGTGATTGGCCTTAAGAAGGATTACCAACCTTAGCAAACCTTGAAAAAAATGAACAATTATAATTCTAAACAGATCTAATATAAATATTTAACTATATGCATACAGAAGGATGTTGTCTAAAAGCAAATGGAACAACTCTAAAGTATAAACAGATACAACATTACCTGTATTTACAAGCAAGCTCGTTAGAAAACTATGTACTCACTCGATAGTGCGATTGGGAAGGAGAACTAGTACTACAATCTGAAAAATGTTAGGAAATTGGTGAGTATAAAATTCAATGAATGATAATACAAACTTTAGTCATACTCGGATATACATCGTAACACATGCAAACTATATGTAAATGCATATATCAAACAGTGAGCATATTACATATATAATTCAAATCACAATATATGCCTCATAATTGGAAATGCAATTTTTTTGAAAACAAATTGAATTCTAAGAATGGAAATTAGGTCAAAGTATCATATCATCTCATATCACATCTCAACAACAAGGTGTATCATATCAGAGGCACATCTTATTGCATTATTTTATCTCATCTCACGACATATCATATTATGCCGGAAATATCACATATCATATCATCTCATATCATCGACCAAACATATTAGGCTAAATGTATCACATATCATATCATATCGACTCACTAACCGAACATATCAGGCCAAATATATCACATATCATATTATATCACTGACTGAATATATCAAGCTGGTGGTGTCACAAATCTCATCTTAATGACAAGGTGTATCATGTTAGAATATCTAATGTCGCATTACTATATACCATTGCAATGACAAAGCATATGATATCGGAATATCTCATATCGCATCTGATCACAATATATATCTCCACAATATTATTTCAAAATATAGCTTATAAGAGATATATTTCAAAATATTTTTCAAAAAAATCGGAGTTAAGTGTGTAAAATATATCAAACCAGCTCACTGCATTGCAAAATCAATTCTAGAATATGTATTCCAAATTTTCATTTCAAAATATTGAGTCACCTTGTAATAAAAAATTCTTATTTCTCGTAAAATGTATTTTTATAATATATAAATAACTGGAGTTAAAAACATATGAATGAAATAAATTTTATCACTCACAATACAAGCAGGAACTCAAAGGTTCAAATCATCGTAATAATGAATTCAATAATCATAGTGCACGTCTTCAGAAGTATCTATGATCACGATAATATAACATCAATCTTGGAATCAGAACTTAAATGAATTAAAAGCTCACTTATTTAAAAGATCTTTAATCCTCTTTCCAAACCCTAGCACGCAACCTGGTATTCATTTTCCAAACATTTGAACCTAATACAAATTGAAATATAACCCGACTTTATACAAAAACTTTTAAACTGAGTTGAACTGATCAATATTATCCTCAAACCAGCCTTAATTGGTCTTAAATACTTCTAAACTAGCCTAAGCCAGCCATTAATACCACTAAACCAACAAACCATTAAGGTGGATTGAACAAGCTTAATAGTCTCCAAAACAGGGCTAAACTGGCCAAGTAGTCCATAGACTCGGACTAAATTTGTCCAAAAACCTTTGAACCGGTATGAACTCTCAAAACTAGATTAAACTAGCCTATTAAGTCCTAGGCAAATTTGAACTGGCCCAACCTAGCTTAGTTAAATCAGATTAGTCCATTGAATTGTTCAGACTCGGCTCAGTTAAGTCAAGTCAAGCCGACCTGAGCTAGTTTGGTAGGACCAACTCAGACCCGAATTCTATCTGAATCCTTTCTTCTTTGCCTAGAAGCCCTAGAATTAGACACGATTTCTTGCAAAACCAACTTGAATTTCTTAAAAGATAAAATAAGCCAATTCAAAACTTGCCTCAATCCCTTGCATTAATCAACAATTGGAAATGTGAAGAGTTAAATATGATTTGTGAAATGGCTGACCAAGAACAGTGGATCTGACAAAATTCAAGATGAAGTTCTACTGGAACTTTTCTGAAATTCGAACAAGAGGAGAGAGAAAGGACCACATTGGTTGTGGAGTTTTCTTCTTCATGCATTGACACCCTGATATATCCCCTTTATTATTTCAAACTTATGCAGAAAACAAAATCATTGGAAGCTTAGTTGATCTAACACATTGAAATTTAAATTTGGAGTATTTCGAAATAGGAAACTATATATATATGCATCCTTTTGGTATATAGATGCATATTGAATTTCAATTCTTTTTTTGAGAATTTCTATGTGCAAAATAATTCTCGTAACATTTAAGTGTGTGTATGTGTGTGTGTGTTTTTTTATATTCATATTTGCATTACTGGTTTTATTATGGTTTGGCATGTCCAGACCTTTAATGAAGGTTTAGGTAATATGCATGGGTGCATAAAGGAAATTTAGCATCCGTACCCTAACCTAAAACACCCTAACTCGCATGCATGGAGCAACCTAATGCGACCCAATCTAGTTTGATTAGCCTAGATCTAGATATCTACGATCCAAAAGTATTTTTTTTTATCTGAAAATGGTTTTGGATTTGTTTTTCAATGTAGAGCCCATTTCACAAACTACAAATCAATCTAGGATTCTTTTCATTACTAGTAATTCAATTCATGACTTAATTTTATACAGTTATGTTTTTATTTATGATTAAATATATAATTGTCTTTGTTTAATTTTTCAAAATATGCATTGAGCTACTTTTTGCATCATAACTCATAAAGGTTATATTGTTTGATGCTGGTGATTGTTATCATTTTAATTAATTGTAGCTTAGACACAGCTTATAATAAATTGTACATAAAGTTTTTCAAATCACATATAGAAATAATATCAAAATTGTAGTTAATCATAATTAATGTAATAAATTTTATCTCACATGAATTTTTATTACAATTATATGATTAATCAGATGGATTAATATATCTACTTTTTTCTTAATTTGCCCACGAGGATTTAAGAAAATTATAAAATTTATTGATTCCATATAAAGATAATATGAATCCTAAAATAAAAGTTTAGCCCACAGGCAATTTTTATTATCTTGATTCACATTTTGTTATATGCCTCTGTTATTAATCATGAACATATATATAATTGCAATTATCTCACATGCAACTTACTCTGAATTTAAAATTAAAATCCTAGAATTAAGTGGTGATGCCTATAAAAATGGAAGGAGAGGATTCTCCTATAATTAGGGTGTATGAACATTGGTTATGCCATAAGAACAGAGGAACTACCTACTCATACAGAAGCTAGAACTCCAACAAAAGTCACGCTTTATGAGCAATGGAAGTAATCTGATTGATTGTCCATGATGTTCATTAAAATGTATATAATGGTTAGCATTTGCAATTCTATTGAGGAGCGAGCCAATGTCAATGACCTGTTAAAGGCCATCAATGAGTAATTTGAAACTTCAAACAATGATCCTGCAAGCACCCTTATAACTAGGTTATCATCTATGAGGCTCACTAGAATAAGGGTTATGCGTGAGTACATCATGTAGTTGAGGGATATTACAATCCAATTAAAGCAACTAGAGGTGGACATATTTGAAACCTTCCTTGTGCACTAACATTCTGAACTCCCTACCCCATCAATATAATGCCTTCAAGATCTTCTACAACACACAAAAAGAAAAATTATTAGTAAATAAACTTTTAACTGTGTGTATTCAAGAGTAAGGGAGATTACAGGTGGAGGCAGGTGAGAGGCACATCTGGCCACTCAAGGAAGGAAGCAAACACAAGCTAAGTCCAATGGGAAAGGGAAGCAACTTGCTCAAGTTAACTTCAAAAATGACACTAAAAGGAAAACAGTGTGTTACTTCTGCAAAAAGAAGGGCCACACGAAAAAGGATTGTGCAAATACAAAGTTTGGCTAGAAAATAAAGGAAACATTGTTTCCCTAGTCTGTTATGAGTCTAATGTGATTGATATATATTATGATACATGGTGGGTTGACTCTAGGTTTACAATCCATATTTTGAATATCTTGCAAGACTTTATAAGTCACAAGAAGCCAACTAATATTGAACTCATCTATACAAGAAATAAAGTGCACTCACCTATGGAGGCCGTTGGGACATACAAGCTTATTTTCTAATATAGTTTTGTTTTGAATTTGGAAAATACATTTTATATTCGTAATTTCTCTAAATGTTTGATCTCAGTATCCACACTTTTACCTTTTGGATGTTGCACCAATCATGAAAGGTGGCCAGTTCTTTTTAAACTAGTGTAGAATGATCACAAGACAGAGCAAATAAAAAATATTTCATACACTTCAACTATTGAAAGCCTTATGTACACTTAAGTTTGTACTAGGCTTGACATTGCATTTGCAATTGGGATGTTGGAACGATATTAGAGTAATCCTAGTCTCGACCACTGGAAAGATACAAAGAAGGTGATGAGGTACCTTAAAGGGACGAAGGATTATATGCTCATATATAGACAATTAGACAAATTTGAGGTAGTTGGATATTTTGATTTGGACTTCATCAAATGTGTCAATTCCAGAAAATCAACATCAGGATACATTTTTGTGTTAACTTATAGAGTTGTTTCTAGGAAAAGTGCCAAGTAGACATTAGTCGCTACATCTACCATGGAGGCAAAGTTTGTAGCTTATTTTGAGGCTACATCTCATGATTTATGGCTAAAGAGTTTCCTTTCTAGCCTTAAAATTGTGGATTCAATTGCTAGGTTATTAAGGGTATATTGTGATAATTCAACTGCTATTTATTTGGCCAAGAATAACAAAAGTAGTAGTTGAAGCAAATACATCGACATAAAGTTATTGGTTATACAGGAATGCATTAATGAAAATAAAGTGGTCATTGATCACATTAGCACTGAATTGATGCTTGCCGATCCTATGAATAAAGGCATGCCCCCCAAGAAGTTATTAGGATCATGTTATTCTTATGGGACTTGGTTCCATTATGTAAATATGTACAAACTTCAATTTATAATGAAACTCTTATTTAGTAATATTATTTCTCATTTGGTATACACATTATGTTTTAAGAATAACATCTAGTTTGACATATACCAAATATAGGGTTTCTTAATCAAGTTATATTGAAGTGTTATCAAAGTAATATAGTACATCATGCTACATGGAAGGCAGTACTCGCCATAAGAAGACCTGTCATTATAATTCGTGTATTCTGTTTCTTTAATATATAGACTCAATGATTTCTTTTCAGTGGTATATGGAGCAAGTGGGAGAATGTTGCATTAACGTGAAATTTTAGAAGTCATATTACGGAATTAACTAACATCACATAATTCAAATAGATGTATCGTAAAGTGTGTCCTTTAATGATGTATATTCATTGTCCATATTAACTTTATATGCTCTGTATACAAGAATCCAAGTATTATTAAAATACTCTGTTTGGTTTTTGCATTTGATAAAAAATATGAAATTGAAGTTATAAATTAGTTAGAGATCCCTGGGCTGAAGACACCGAAAGTTAAGTACATCTATCACGTGAGTGCTTCTGAGAGCCTAAAAAAATTTTCGCTCAAGTGTTCCAAGAATTGTTCTTAAGATAATCTCAATGACTACAAGTATTTATGCCCTCCACATTTAGTTTATGTAAATTAATTTAACAGTTCTATCCCAAGCCTGTTGGGTGACCTGCTTATGGTGGAAAAACCCGCAAGCCTTACATCCCTTATGCTCTATGTGCTCTGCAGGCCGCCGTGCGGGGGTTGGTGTTCTACATGTTAGCAACCCTCCAAAAAAGCCAAATAACAAATCTATTAAATGGAAAGTAAAATTTCCGTGGGTCCCAAAGGTAACCTCTTTCATTTCTCCTCCACGCCTTGGAGTTTTGGGTTGTGATGTTGCTGTCAAGGTCAGCCATGTGACCCATGAACTGGAAACTTGAGATTATATGTAATCGGCCATGCATGGGTTTGTAAGCCTTATACCTGGAAAGCTTTATTCCTCGCAGCCGGTACCCATCTGTTTACAATTGGAGATGTTGGTCACCCTTTTTGACCAAGGTTGCTTATTGGGGGAAATAAGACAGTCCACCCGTGGGCGATTTTATACTAATTGGAAAGCCATTACTACTTATCCATCTCGGCTGTATCAGTTTGGGGTGCAAAGGTTTGCTTGGAAATTAATAACAAATTAAATGTATCTACTTTTGAGAACCATTTCTTGTCTCCTTCTGATAATCTGGCTGCTCCACTTAGTCAAGATGTTGATTGACTTATTACCCTATTACTAATACACCTTCAATTAGTCTCCCCTTGCAATTTAGTGGCCTCGTTCTTCCTTACAAGAAATTCTGGATTTATAATAACGATGAGATGTAAATTAAGTGTGAATAAATAGATGAGAGAATTGCTTATAAAAAGATTAAATAAAATTAGGGGCACTAACTACGCCCACGTCTCTAAGACATTGGGTTCCAATGCCTTAATTAATGGGTTGAAGAATTGATATAAACCTCCAAATTGGAATTTTGACAAGACACTTATGTTATATAGGTGCCTTGGAAGGTTAATCTAATGATTTTAGAGATCATATTGTAATATAAGTTTTGAGATTCTTCTTCGATTACAAGTGTACAACAAATGACAATATTTATTTTTTATTTATTTCTTATTAAAATTCTCTAAATAAATTATATACCTATTTATTTCAAATGAATTGTCATGCCTACTAAGTTTACTTGATTTGCTGAGTTTAAAGAATTATTTAATATAAGCATGATTGGTGTGATTCATATGTTAAATAATAAAAATGTGGGAGAAGTACCTAGAAACTTCTACCCTTGAATTTCTTATACGTAAGAGTTTGGTATGTGAACTAGAATCACTACTTATAATTATGAGAATGTAAAGGTTTTGATAAATCCTTGTGTTGCCAAATTATTAAAAAAAAAAAAGAAACCTAGAAATATGTTATTTGACTTTGGTATAGATTTTGAGAAAGAATAGTATGGTAAAAAACTATACATAACTTCAGCTAGGAATGATATTACTAGTCTTGGTGCACGTTGATTGGAACCTCAATTAGCTTGGAAATTGCTAGTCCACCATGTTTGACCACATGTATAGATTGGATTATGAATATGAATATTATGAACATGGTGTGAAATGAAACCCCCACACTATTATAGAATATATGAATTCTTGATGCGTATTTGTGTTTCCCAAGCTATTTTATATTAAATAACTCAGATTGTGAGAAAAACGATTTTTGAAATGTCTTTGTTACAATGCTTATCCCAACATATGAAGAATACATATTATTATTACTCATTGATTGATTGAATTTGCCCTTCATTTAACATTTTTAGATCCTAATAATGTCTTGCCTCCTGGTTCCAATTGATTAATTTGAAAACTAGTCTTATAGTGAGCTAGACACGAAATGTGGGCATTTGCTATGTTTAAGTTTTTTATTTTTTTCAATTTTTTGTGAAATGTTTTGGGTCTTATTCAATATTTGTTCATTTAGACAAGTCTTATTTTTAGAATTGTATGTATATACTATTCGATTTTGCTAAATTATCTTATAACTGCCCTGGGCTGTTGCTTTATAAATTGTGAATTTGACAAGTTGAAAATTTGACTTATATCTAGTTTTTAGAGAGGGCTCTACCAAAACTTTTGAAAAATCTCATACTTAGATTAATTTTGTAGTGATTCTTAAAATTGACTTGGATTGTTAGGCTTACTTTAGTGCCGGACATGTACCTGGATTTATGTCATGAGAGGAAGATGTAGTAAAGAATGTTGATTGTGAATGTGCTTGTGCTCTTGGAGATGAATACAATCCCAATTTGTATATATGGCTCTTTGTCCTCCAACCAACAACTCTTGTCCAAATGTCTATCTCAGAGTAGGTTTGACAACTATCTAGAGTAACTAAGTCTCCACACAAAGCTTGAGAAAAAACCAAGCCTCTTAGAGTCAAGACTAAAAGTTACTTTACACATAAAATAAATAATAATAATAATTAAATCAAGATGTAAAGTAATAAATTTTATGATATACATCAAAACAAATAAAAAATTATAAGTTACTTCACATTTGTCCTCTAAGACTTCAATTCCTATATATGGCTCTTTGTCCTCCAACTAGCAACTCTCGTCCCTGTGTCTATCTCAGAGTAGGTTTGACAACTATCTAGAGTAACTAAGTCTTAACACGAAACTTGAGAAAACCGAGCCTCTTAGAGTCTGAGCTAAAAGTTACTTCGCATATATAATAAATAATAATAATTAAATTAAGACGTAAAGTAATAAACTTTATGATATACATCAAAACAAATAAAAAATTATAAGTTACTTCACATTTGTCCTCTAAGACTTCAATTCCTTCACTTATTTTGCAAACTGATTTTCTCTCACTAGAAGTGAATGTATAATTAGCCTTTAGTTTTACAAATTTTTCAATTTCCAATGAAACAAACTCCAAGTCCCTTTGCCTATGAATCTTCGCCAATCTACTCTCACATTAACAATATCCTTGTCTTTAATATTCATCACAATATTAAACACATTATCAAATATATTTTTTATGTATCAAAAGATTTTTTAATATAAAAACTCTTAAAATATACTCTCATTAATAAAATTATGATTCACTTCATATCTTGGTAATCTAACATGACTTATTTCAATATATTTAAAAGATAATTAAATTTGTCCCACAAATGTGCAATGAAAAATTTAAGAGACAACTCATCAATCTCAACTATACTCTTTCTAAAATCTATCTTACTCATTTTAAATACATAATCATGGAGTAGAAACTGATGATGACAATCAAATCATAAATTTGGGTGATTTACACAATGCACCCCAGGATTATGTTTTTGTGCACTTTGCACCCTAACAAGGCAAAAAATAAAAAGGTATTAGGGTACAAAGTGCAAAAAAACATAAGTTCGGAATGCATTGTGTAAATGAGTCCATAAATTTTTACAATTTTGTTTTAAAGTAAAAAATTTAGTTCTTTCCATACAATAGGGGTATGCCAATTTTACCTTGAGTTATCTACTTGGATAATATTTCATACAGTCAAGAAAGGTCATTGTTTGTTCACATGACAGGTACATGCAATATAAAATTCTATTTGGTGGATGCATCATAGGTCAACGTACTAACATTCACAACACCTTCAACTCATCAATTATTGTAAATAAACATATATAATATTCTTGGGATTCTTTAGACCAAGGATAATACATGTTAGAAACATATACATTTTGGTCATATACACATTTTAGGTGAAATATTATAAGGTTTGATAATTACGAGTTAGCAAGAATATGGTCTCCAAGATTAAGTAAAGGGTGTGAAACTGTCAGAATATAAATCAACCCTTATATTTTCAAACACATTTACAAAATTATAATATACTCTATCAAAGTGTTTTCATACTTATCCATCCGATAGGTAGCTCAAAATGCCTAGTAGGCACCTATTCTCATAATTCGATCTCATTTTGGGTGTATAACTCATCGATGCAAAAAAAAATTACAATTTAGGAATAGGAGGCAAATATTGCATTAATTTTATGGTCACTTTTTGTAATTTTTCCTTCCTGCCCTATGTAGTTGATATCTTGGAAGATCACAGAACTTGTATAATTGCTTATTTGTATCATCACTATAATACAATATACACCTATTGTTAAAAAAATGAGGTTTTCCAATGCAAGATTTTAAAACATATCTCTCCATGGCATCAGTACTAAGTACTCTATGGTTCGGTTCTTTAGAAGGCTCTGGATAGAGATCAATTGTTTTTTTCCAAATGCGTTAACATTTTCCTTTTTTTATTCTAGTTATTGACATGGGAAGGAATGGAAAAGTAACAATCCAGTGTTTCACTAAGATTTCAAATAGCGTCCCGGATTTAAGTTGATTATATTTTTCATTTTCCTCAAAAAAAGACGATCAAACAATTCCCAATCATGGTCTTTGCGAATTGGATCATCCATATAATTTACAAAAAGATACTCCAAATAGTTGATATCTTTCTCTTTGAATAAGATCTCAATTTTGGCGACAATTTCATTAGATATCTTACAATTAAAATCCCTCTTTTTTCCGATCTAGTTCCTCCACCATCATAAACCTTAGTTAGATTCAGGCATACTATACTTTTTAGTTATTGGGAGAACCCACTATCTTTCAAATTTAGGAAACAACTCTCAGAGATTTTTTTTTTTTCTCTCTTTTGGAAGATATAGGAGCAAAACAATCAACCTATTGATATTGGAAGCACAACAATCAATTTTCACAATTTATAATCCTAAATTTGACTTTAGTTTTTAGCCTCATAATAATTGTCGGGTAACATAACATTTTTTTAAAGAATTTGTCTCATATATAAGCTCTAACATTTAATTAATGCACCAACATTACAATCAAACTTAAGGCTTATTATTTTAGTTGTAATAGATAACTCAAAATGATGAGACTCAAGCCATAATGGTTGATTTTCCATTATCTATTTAAAATGAGTATAATACTCAGACTCAACAACATCATGTATTATCTTATAATATCTAGTAAAATATTATGATTGATCACTATCCAACCATATTACATGAAGAACTAACAACACCATGAACACTACCCACTCCCACATTGGGTGCGTCCTCTCTATAATCAATCTAATATATCTATTTTGTCTTAAACCCTTTCCTATAAATATGAACCTTGAGTATACTGGGATTTAACAATTTCACGCACTTGCAAATACAACAAGGATAGCGAATCAACCCATCACTCAAAAAACTTGTTTGCCAACATACATGAGTAATAAATCCATTAATGCCATTCACAAATTGTCATCTTAATCCCCTTCTTCTAGAATAAACCCTATAATATATCTACCGACGATGTTCAGGATTTTTCATTTACAAATTAATAAATAAATGATAGTTCAACTAAATGGAATGATAAGAATGCAACTATTGAAAAGAGTAAGGACTTAAAGTGTAATTTTGACAACTTTAAAGGTTTGAATGAAATTTTTGAAAAATTTAGGGATTAAAGTGCAAATAATTGACTGGGTAAGGACTTCATCTATAATTTTGACAAGTGTGAGGGCTTGAATGAAATTATTTAGAAGTTTAGAGATTAAAGTGAAAATAATAGATTAGGTTAAGACTTAAAATGTAATTTTGACATGTTTAAGTGCTTAAATGAAATTATAGACAAGTTTAGGGAATAAAGTGCAAATAATAAATTTAGATTAAGGACTTCTTATATAATTTTCGTAAGTGCAAGGGATTGAACTCGAGAAGTATAGGGATTGAAGTGCAAATAATAGATTAGGTTAATGACTTTATCTGTAATTTTGATAAGTTCAAGAGGTTGAATGAAATTCTTTAGAAGTTTCAGTATTAAAGTGTAAACAATAAATTGTGGTAAGGACTTAAAGTGTAATTTTAACATGATTAAGGGCTAGAATGAAATGTTTAACAAGTTAGGGATTAAAGTACAAATAATAGATTAGGATATTAGTGTAAAGACTTAGTAGTTTGTAACTAGATTTATTTATAATAATTTATAATTATACGTTATAAATAATTAATTCAACTATTAACATATGAGATTTTCATATATCTTAGCACATTTGGTTGGTTTTAGAGAGATTTGAGGTGGTCCAAATCTGAACCCTCATTTACTGTTGTTTGGTATATTCAAGGGATGGGTTTGGGAAATTTTTCTTTTGAGTACAACATGTATTAAAAATTTATAATTACTATTACTAATTTGTTTATAGCATGTTGTACAAGTTAATATTGTTTATTTATTTATAAGTTGATGGTACCTGAATATTTATAGTTATATAAATGTTATTAATTTATAAATTATTATATAATTATTATTACTAATTTAATTGCTTATAGATGAGAGACCGCATAAGCTGTAAATCATTTTACATGGAATACAATCTAGGATTGATAAAAAATAAAAAATCGTTATTATTTTTCTTTTTTGGTTTAACAGGATTGTACTGTAGAGCCTGTCATGGGATTTAGCCCTGTTTGGAATACTTTTTAGCCAAGTTTTTTGAACTTTTTAGATACTTTTTCATACTAATAATTACCTCAAGCTATTTCTTTGATTAAACTATGTAACTGATAGGTTGAAAAGAAAACATAACTCATTGAAAAGAAAAGCAAATTTATATAAATTCGGAAAATTGAGGTAAACAAACACGGTATTACGCAAAAATTTGTGAGCTCTATTTCTGTTTTCAAACCAGGAGTACGTGTGTCCTTCAGTACGAAGATTATTGGGCCTATTCAGACCCAATGGGTTCCACGAAACCCTCTTTGCCAGTTCATGTTTGTAGGGCCCGTCTATGCCCCCCTAGACCACGTGCCTTGGCTCGTCGTCGGAGGTCATATTCGTTGGCCAACCTAACGGCGGATATAAATGATTTATCTCACTTTATTCATATTCATTAGATTAAATTAAAAAATTGAATAAAATTTAGATAAGATATAGATTGAATAATTTGTCCACCAAATTTGGCTAAACTACGTTGAGGAAATATGTAATATGATTATATCCAAGTTCTATTCAATCTTTTTGGAAGATATTACTGAGTACTCTTGCTACTATCGTTAGTAGCGATTGGCCGCTACCTCCAACCACCATTAATTGTTGTCAACCATTACTTCTGGCCGCCATCAACCATTACCGATTGCTACCACCAGTCACCTCCAACAACGACCAATCATCGCTAACCACCATCGTTCATCACTACCGACCACCACTAACTGTTGCCAATCACCTTCAGCCACTACCACCTACAACCACCACCAACCATTACTAGTTGCCACATCTGATCATTGCTACCCACCTTTGACCACCACTATTAGTTGCTTCTAACAACTGCCTATTGTTGTTGGCCACCACCAACCACTACCTTTCGCCACTATCAACTATTGCCAGTCACCTTTGACCACCATTAGCCACCTCCAGTTGCCTCCATCCATCGTCATCAGCCACCATTGATTGCCATGAATGAAAGGGTTATATTGGTGAATTACATGTTTATCTAATATTTTATACATATTTTACTTCAAATATATCAAATAAAATAATTATCAAAAATACTATTTAGTTAGAATATTTTATCTAAAAACTGCCTTGTCGTATTTTATTTTATCCAATCTATTAAATGACCTCATAATAAATACACCACATGTAAATTGCATGTTCTAAAGGAAGCATTGATGGCCCTTATGCCCACGTAATTTGGGATAATTTTGAACGAGTTTTTTTATTCTACAAAGAATTGTAATTTGGGGTAGATGTATGTACTGAGGAATCCAAGATTTAAATACCACAAGCAAAAATATAGAAGTCAAATATATAAAAAAGGTTAAGTTAATAAATTATAATTATATATTGTATTTTATTTTTACACTTCCTTATTTCAAATGACAAAAAAAGAATTTGTTTCTTCCGAATGTGGATGAAAAATCATGTGAAAAAAAGGTGACCAATGTGTAACGTATTTTGGTACAAATAACTTACGTTTTGATCTCTTGGAATTTATTATCATTTTAAAATAGTCTCTTAATATTTTCTTCTTTTATTTTAGACTTCTAATTAACTCCTCTAACTCTTGTTTTATTTTAATATAATCTAGAAATTACTTATTTTTCATATAAGTCTTTCAGTATATCTATATATATACACACACACACACACACACATGTACAGAGGATAAATTTTTTTCTAGAAGGGGAAAATTTTATTTTATAAAATAATTATTTTTTTAGCTTAAGGCCCTCCTTAAGTATTGCTATCTAAATTAATGCTTATAGAGCGTGTTTTTCTTTTTATTTTACTCAATAAATATTATTTGAAATGGTAAGTAGTCATAAAAAAATGTGTTTTTTCTTTATAAATTATCTTCTGAATTATCAATTGATAAATCCTTCTGCTTGAAAAGCAAGAAATTTAATTGGAAACCACAAGGAAGGAATATGCTGACCTTAAAATACACTTGAGTGAAGGATCGGACAACACGCAAAGGAGTGGAATGAACCAATAAATAGACAAATAAATGGAAATCGTGTAATTGGTACAGACATTCAGATGGATAGCACCTTGTTGGCTTGAAAAGTTAAAGTCGCCACTGGTTGAGTTTCCTTATCGATTAAGAAAATATATAATATGACAAGCGGGAAATTAATTAATTAATTAATTAATACTTTCTACAAGAATTTCCTTAATTCTGAAGTAATGATATTTATTCCCTCTAGTCCGTACCCCCGGTTATGACTCCCTCTGTCCACTTAACGCCTACACCTTTTTAAAGGATATTTGATTCTGAGATTTTTAGCATTTTTATGATATTATAAAATAATTCGGTCTTAGTTTTTGAATTTTTTAAATTTTACAATGAGATATATTTTAATTATTTGTTTAAATAATCTAAACGAACTCAGAAATTTTATTAAAAAAATACACGATACCAAAAAAAAAAAAAAATTCTCTTAAAATACTCTGTGCAAGTCTTATATTTTTGTTTGGACGTCCGGAGCAGAACTGAAATCCACTGAGGCATCGGCCATGGCGAATGACCGTGTTTCCGATAATTATTATTTGAACAAAATCATTTAAGAAAGAGAGAGATAATTATGGTTCATTATCTTAATAAGCAGGTGATTGCTTGTGACAAATATTATAGTTATTAATATTAATCTAGGGTTGAGTTTGGTTAAGTTTGAGACTCAATACTAAATTAAACTATACTTCAGGATTTATAACTTTTGAAATCAAATCAAATCATAAATTCTCAATAACTAAATCAAACTAAGCCACAATTCATAGTTTTGTTCGGTTTGAAATTATAATTTATAAATTAAATTTATTAAACTTTCTATCACTCTTCACTCTTACATAATTGCAAGCTTCTAATATAATCAATTAAATTAGATAATTGAAAAGAATGATTATTAAGAAAATTTAATAAATTCAATAAATAAAACATTTATATGATATGCAATAACCCAAATTAAAGGACTATTTGAAATGAGAGATTAGAAGAAAAAGGAGAAGAAAATTAAATAATTAAACTGCAAATTCAAAGATAGTTTACGTTTTGATTCGGTTTATGCGATTTGATTTAGCAATAAAATCACAAACCGAACTGTGAGAAAAAAATTTAGTCTATATTGAATCAAATCAAACCATGATCTATGTGAAACCAAACTAAACTAGATTTTGTTCGGTTTACTCAGTTTAATTGGTTTAATTCAATTTGATGAATATTCCTAATAGATTGGGCATGCTTAAAAATTGGATTATTAAAGATAGAGATTTTAAATACAAATTGTCTTGTTAAATTTAACCTTTTTGCTAAGTCAAGTTTGAAGGAATAAGCGTTTCTCCTCCTCTCCTAGACTAGGGAGCCCTTTTGAGGTTTAATATATTCAGAGTTTTGGCTTCAAGCTAGACTCGGTCCTTTATGTAACTAATATATATATAAGGGAAAAGAGAAGATCAATGGGCCACACTAAGTAATAACTACTTGTATCTATGTGTGTATTTTTTGCTGAATCTCCTGGAGGTGCAAACTCCTAATATATAATTAGGAAGAGCATTCGTAATTTGATAGGGAGAGAGACCTCAATTCTTCAAACTTAATTCTTCGGATAAACTCAACTTAGCAGAGCAATTAGCACAACTATTTCCTTCTCTAAAATATAATTAATCTTCATTTATTAATTGTGTCTCAAAAGGGACACGATATCCTTGATTTTTGGCCTCACATGCTCTTTGTTTGCAAGGGATTATTAACACAAAAAAAAAAACCTTAAGAAATGGTTTTTAATGAAGGTCTCTCTTTAGAGGCTTTTTTAACTAAGGCTCCTAATGAAGGATTTTTTACAAAAATATATATATATATATATTTTTTGTGTGTGTGTGTGTGTGTTTTTTTTTTAAATAAACAAACATCATGAAAAAGGAAGAAAAAGGAGCTAAACATAGCATGATTGAGGTTAACTCCATTATGGGCTTTCTGGAAGTTTAGAATTAGCACTTTACTTTCCACTGGAAGAGAAATCTCCCCTTGCATTTTAAAGAGATGATAATTCGTTAATTATTGGATTTATGGAACTTGAGAGATGTCACCAAATTCAATGAGTTGGGGTTGACATGGATAATTGACCCACGTTTAATGGAACATCCCTGTAGTCATCGTAAGGTCCCCACTTCCACTTAAACCATTAACTCATAACATATATTTATTTAACTTTGGGAATTTCTCTCTCATTTAGAAATAAATAAATAAATAAACACAAGAAACAACGTGGGGGATGCCCTAAGACACCCAGTTCTAGAGGGGTTGCCAATAATTTTGAAAAGTTTGCCAATATTAAAAGAAAGGCTTTCTCCATTTTCGACGGAATATCTATTCGAAAAATTAATTCTAATTTTGTTTTCTTGTCTATTGGAACATGTTATTTTAAAGTATATTTTTTTTTAATTTTCAGAGGACCAAAATATATTTTTTCCAATGGACTAATTATTTTTTCCAACAGGCATTATCTATCAAAAATATATATTTTTCAAAAAATTATTTTAATTTTCTGATGGACACATTTTAAAAATATTTTTTTTATTTTTCAGTGGATATTTTCCTTTAATTTTTTTTAAAAAGTTATTTTTTAAAAAAAATTGATGAATTTTGTTCATTGAAAAATTTTATTTAAAAAAATAAATAAATTTTCTTTTTTTTTTTTTCCAACCCATAGAGTCTATTAAAAAAATTATTTGTCCATTAAAAATATATGGTGCCTAATTTCCCACACTTTTATAATGGGAGTCGCCATTTTTCTAATGCACCATCTGTCAGAAGTGTTTTCCGACAGAATACTATCTGCCTTTCTATCAAAATATTCTCGTCAAAAATTTATCCTCCACTAAAGCATGATTTATCTAATTTATCCTCCACTAAAGTATGATTTATCTACTCATTTATTACTTTTTTTAAAACTATTTTTCATAAAAGTTGTCCTACTCTTATGCTAAGATTCCTGCATAAGTGGCCGTAAAATCACCTTTTTGAATTTATATTCCCTCATTTTTCAAATATTGCATTTTGTTTTCTATATTCTGTAATATTTGCAAAATGACCCAGTCAATTTACTTTTTTTGAATTAAGTCCCTAATCGAGAATCCTTTTAAATTAGATCTGTTCTCAGGTTCTAAATTCCACTTTAGCACTTCAATTATTGTCATTGTGCAATTGAACGCTCACATAGTTTCTCTTTTCACTGAGGTCTTCATAACCTTTTCTCCCCATCATTTTGAACGCTCACATCTATTTGCGCTTCAATTAGCCCCTTATTTTCTTAATAAGATTTTAATTCAAATTTATTTATTTAATTATGTATTAGTCATACATTTTTGAAACCCGGATCACGCCTTAATTGGACCCATTAGGGTTTATTATTTTCTTAATTATACTTTATCAAAATACTAATTACATTTGAATCTAGATCAATTAAGGTTAATCATTTTTATCCAGCAAATATTTTAAAATCCTAGTCACACTTTTAAAAATTTTAGTTAGATTATGTTATTTTATTCATCTCTTCATTTTTTAAAAAAATTTTCACTTTGTTCCTGTACCGTGTATCATAACTGGTCAGTTAATAGGTTTTCTACTCGAAAATATTCCAAAAAAAATAAATAAAAACAATAGTATAAAGGCATTGTCCTCCTTTTGCACAAATTATATTACTTTGATTTCTGTTGTTTTAAATGAGATATATAAAAATTTTTAATTTATTTTTATTTTAAAGATATTTATTTTATCTACATTATTTATATTTATTTCAAGTCAATTAATGATTTAAATTTAATTACAAGAGACTTAAAATAACTTTATTTCGTTTTTACATTTCTTATTCTTCTTCCCTCATTTTTTTTTTAACCCCCATATTTATTTGCAATTATTCATTTACAAACCATATATATTAGGGGAATTTTATTTTATAAAAAACACGTGTTAAGTAATTTGAGGAAAAATTCCTTTGAGGAAAATTATGGAGCAATTAAGCATAATTTGGGGTGCTTGGATTGCATTCCCTTGCTCATGAATCATTTGGAATTATTTTTCATATTAAAAAGATATTTTGTACTTCAAAAATATTTTTTTAACTTACATTTCTTCTAAAACTATTTTTATAATTTAAGTTATATATATATATATATATATATAACTTAATTCATCCTAAACAGGCTAAATTAGTTGATGTTTACATTGCCTTTAGTGACAGAAATTTTCTAATAATATAAACAATTATTAAATATTTATAAATCTGAATTAGTTAATTTGTATAAAAATTTTTTACTAATAAATGTTAATATCTCTATATCAACAAAATTAATTTAATGAATTATTATTTTCAACAAATCAACCATTCCCAATTTTATGCGACACTAACATAATTATTAAACTGTCAGAATATTTAATTTTAATTCAAATTTAATTTAAAATTTAAAATTTGAATCTGATTATAAAATATTTAATAAATTATTCAATTAATTAGATTTAACTATATATATTTATAATAAGTAGATTGCATATAAAATTGAATAATTTGATATGTAAAAAATTTAAATATAAATTTTAATAATATTTTTATTAAATTAATAATATTATATGTAATATTAATAAATTCAGACTTACAATAAATTATATTAAGAAATTAAAAATTTAAGAACTAATATAAATGAAAGAATAAAATTGAGAGATTTAATTATAAAAAATTATTATTTATATTAAATTTGTGATTATTTATTAAATTCGGATATTCATTAATAAATGTAAATTTTATAAGATTTTATATCAAATTTAAATATCAAAATAGATAATTTAAATCAAATTCAAATTTATCTAATGTAACTTAAATCTGGCAAACTCTAATATAACTTTCAATTTTGCTCTAATCAATAAATAACTATAATTTATTTCCACCACCACAGTTTTGTTCTTCGTATTCTTGGTATAATAAATTAATGAAATTTAGTTTTATCATTTTTACTAGTCACATTTTTTTAATTAGAAAAAGGGTAGCCTGATAAAAGGAAAAACAATTACTGCATTGGGCGCGCGGTGCGCACTGGCACAGTCGACAGGCGGAATTTTCTCCATACGCTTAGCGTACGCTCGGAGAAAGCATGTGTCTCTCTCCATAAAACTTTGTACCTCCCTTTGAAAAAAGGCAAAGATCTCCCCACCCTCCGTTCTCTCACGTCACGAGACGTCTTGTTCTTTCTCTAAACATGTACAAAACTAAGCTGCAGGTTCTGTGCCAGCAGAACTCGTGGGACCTGCCGGAATACTCCACCACTAGAGACGGCCCCGATCACAACTCTCGGTTCACCGCCACCGTCACCGTCAAAGGCCTCCATTTCAAGCCTAGCGATCAGAGCCGAAGTACTAAAGAAGCTCAGAACAAAGCTGCTAAGCTTGCTTTCGACCACTTCTCTGCCCCTAACCGACTACACTGTCCCAGTCCTTCGCAATCCTCGCCACTTTCCGTTCTGCCCAATCGTCCTATTTCGACCTCGTCTTCTGGTATGATAAACGTTTACGATTCATCTCTAATTTCTTTATTTTTCATGTATTTGTTTCTTCAACTATGCACATCAAAGGAATAATTTCAAAATCCTTGATTATCTGCATTAGTTATTTCATATCATAAACATTTCTGTTCATACGAAAGGATTCTCATGTGTATCTATATTGAGACATTTTTTTCCCTTTAAGGACCGGTATGTATTTTCAGGGTATATCGGCATTTCTTGCTTCCGCGGCATCATAGCAAAAAAATGTCTGGTATTAAATGCACTTCAAGTTGATTTCTGGCGAAGTTTTCGTGCATCCTGAGCAAATTTCACAAATGATTGGTTTCTGTTTGGGCAGATGGGGCTTTTACATTAAAAATAAGTTAATTGGAAAAGGCTATTTCTTTATTATTTAACAGAAGGCCGTAAAACTAGCCTAGTTTTTGATAAAAGCCCTAAAATCAAGCACATACTACTTGTGGAAAAAGCAGTGTTGATGAGTTTTCATTATCACGAGTATCCTATTGTGCTGTTTAGGCTCCATTTGAGATCTTCTGTACATTTGATTCCTTCTTACTATGTTATAATTGTTGATATGATAAGTAGTTTCATATGGTGTTCTTCCATTATACTTGTGTCTCGTTTAGTCTATTCGGTGCATGCCAGGTTGCATAACGTATGCCATACAGGCTTACTCCACAGAATTACTCCTTGTTGCCGGTTTGTTAATTCCCTATAGGGATATGGTTTTTTGGGAGAATTCAGAGCAAGAAAAGTCATAGAAGACTTGTACTTTAGAAACCTAAGCCATGTGAATTACAACATTTAATGTTTCAAGTTGGTATCCGAAAAATTTGCAGGTGTTTCATCCTCAGTCACACCTAGGGATATTAAACCATCCACTGACGGGACACTGCAGCCAGACACCAGAGAACCGATGGCAATTTCTTTGATGAATGAAACTGAAAGAGGAGTCAAAGATGATAAAGAAGCCCAGAACAAAGCTGTTAAACTTGCTTTCAGCCACTCCTCTACCACTAATGCACTACCCTATCCCAACCTTTCACAACCCTCACCACTTTCCCCTCTTCCTGATTTTCCCATTTCCACCTGGTCTTCTGGTATGATAAACGTTTACAATTCATCTCCACTTTCTTTATTATTCTTGTATTTATTTCTTGAACTATATACATTAAAGGAATAATTTCAAAATCCTTGATTACCTGCGTTATTTATTTCAAATTATTTTAATGTTTCATCATAAACATTTCTGTTCATACAAAAGGATTTTTAGGGTATATCTATGTTGAGACATTTTTTCCCCTTTAAGGACCGGTATGTAATTGAATTAGTTGAGTAGATATAGGGAATGATTGACATTTTCTTGCTCCCATGGCATCATAGCAAAAAACATTTGGGATTAAATGTGCATCATTCTCCGTCAACCAGAGGAGTTGATTCTGGTGAAGTTTTCGTGCATCCTGACTCCTGAGCAAATTTCACAATTGATTGTTCTTTTACATAAAGCATAAATAAATTGGACAAAGACAATTCTTTGTTATTTTCAGAAAGCCCATAAACTAGCCTACTTTTTGGTAAAAGCCCTAAAATCAAACACCCACTACTTGTGGAAAGAGCAGTGTTGATGAGTTTTCATTTATCATGAGTATCCTGTTGTGCTGTTTAGGCTCCTTTTGAGATTTTCTGTACACTTGACTCCCTCTTGTGATGTTAAAATTTTTTATATGATAAGTAGATTCATATTGTGCTCTGCTATCTGAAAAATTTGCAGGTGTTTCATCTTCAGTCACACCACGTGATATTAAACCATCCACTGAAGGGACACTGCAGCCAGACAACATAGAATCGATGGCAATTCCTCTGATGAATGAAACTGAAACGGGAGTCCAAGATGACAAAGTGTTTATAGGTCAGGAGAACAGTTGATTTAGTATCATTTTCTTTCAAAGCTTTCCCAATGGTAGTGCTATAGCTCTCATTGAGCATATTCCATTACGTTTATTTGACATAAGAATGCTATAGGTCTGTGTAAATTTTACCATGTAACTAGTAAACTTCAATCAATGTTATTAATAAAAGTGGTGTAACAAATATAGCTGCCATCACTACATAATGGGTTTTGGCTTGTTGTGGACTGGTATGGGACAATTATGGACTGGTATTGCTACTATGTAGAATTGACAAACCTGACTTGCTTATCTGCTTTTAGACTAATTCTTCATTTTTTTTTTTACTTTTGCTGCTCCTTATCACCTCATTTTGTTTGAAATCCACCAGAGAACATAGATCTAAAAGATGTTTTGGAGAAATGTTTTAAAAACTTGAGGATCTTGTGCCAAATTTGCATATTATCTCATATCTAAGGTCAAATTTCATCTTATATTATATTGCTTAATGTAATAACTCATAGAATTTTTATATGATATGGCCTTTTTTTTTATTGGGGTAGAAATTTTTGGTTTGTATTAAAGCAGTTATATGATTACCCATCACAGCACAAACTTGATAATGTCTTTTTTTTTTTTTTTTTTTTTGCTTTTTTTTTTGTATTTTCATTGGTTAAGAACACTATTGTGCTATGTTGATTGTATTTTATTAATTAACTGTTATGCAACTGCTTTTTGACTTTAAAAATACTAGCCCTAAAACTAGTAATTGTTTGCAGAAGTTACGCAAAAGTCTCTTGATGAAGATTTGTAAATAGGGTAATTTATATTACATGTTGCAAATTATAGAAAACATATGTTTTGGTCAAATCTAATGATTGTAACTAAATCCCATTTGTAATAAAATGAGATTTATGGGTAAACTTATGGAGAAATTGATTTTTTTATTAAATATTTTTTAGATTTGGAATGATTCTCTTATATTAATGTTTCTGGGTTTTAATTAATTAGGCATTTGTTTTGGGCATTTTCATTTAGTTCTTCTTTATGTGAGAATATGTTTGGGGACTTGTTGATTTGGAATTCTTTCCTAGCTGAGAATTTTTGAGAGTCCATGCTCCAGTAGAAGTCTTAAACACTATATATGAGCTAAGTGTTTCAATACGAGTATAGGTTAATTTTAAAGCAGCTCCTTTAAATTTATTACTTTTGGTCAGTGAGATCCTATTCTCTTGTCGGTTTGTAGGTGAGATTCTTTAGGAGACCATAGATGGATTCTGAGGTTACTATCCTCTTTCTCATTCTTAATCTCAACTCTCAGTGCAATCTGGCAAATATTTGAAGTAACAGATTGGCGTTCTTAGTACCTAAGCTGCAAACTTAACATTTGTCCAACTATATTTGAACTTCAGGGAGCTTACATTAGGCATTTTCCTCCTCCATAAAGAGGGTCAATTTTCTATTGTTGGCTTGATAGACAACCAAGGTGTTGACATGGTAGGTGATAAAGTTGTACTGGTTTAACATTTTAGCAAAACTGACTGCACTAGTATTTGATTGTGTATAACTTGTGGAATGTATGATTTTCTGTAGGTGGAAGATTGTTTAAAAGTTGATGACTTGATAGCATTTCTTCAGATTAAACTCAAAATAAAGTTGGAAAGGTGTACTGTAAAGTGGAATGAATTGATGGTGCCAGTGGTTGGTTGGTCAATGTAACAATCATTCATTAGGATTTATATAGGTAGCTAACGCTTCTTGTTACTTGGATGTGAAGTGCTTATAAGAATCTCTTTATGGTCCATAACTTGATCAATATTGGGGAGAATTTGTGGTTGTTCGTGCTATATACATTTGAGGCAGTATTTGAGTCAAGAAAATATTCTTGCCTTTTGGAGTTTAGGTACTGTCTGTAATAGTGGTATTGTCTGGATTTGCATTAGTATATCCAAAGTTGTGGGCTAAGTTATTTTGTTCTCAGTGAGAGACAAGTAAGGTGCTAAATAGGAGCACATCTAATGCCTTTATTTTTGCTTGATGTGGTGTCTTAGGGGTGACTGATTATCATGGCTTTTTGTTGGTTTTGGTGGCTCAGTTATTCTTTGAAGGACAAATTACTAGATTTTTATGAATGTTGGGTTAGAGGTCTGGATCATTGTGATAAAAGCTTTTTTGAATTTTACAGTCACGGGCTATAGTGCATACATTAGCTCTCATCTCTTGCACACACAACCCCCCAAGTAAACACACACCCCTATTATATTGCCTGCACCCTGATTCTTGGTCCTCCTCTGCCTGCCACAAGACGAGGTCCCCAAGAATAAGAGTACATGCAGATTGATGGTTTCTAATGCAAGTTACATGATTTATCCCAATAAGAAAGAATATTTGGACAGTTTTATGGATGGTTACAGAGGTCTGTAATTACATTATTCACTGATAGCTTTTTATTAAGAGGATTGTTAAATCAGTAATAATTTTCAGCTCTTCTAAAATCTTTTTCAGAAAGTTTTGGGGTCTATCCCCATTATTAATTAAAAATCACGCTTCACTTAGCAAGTTCCTCGTATTTTTTCAAAGAATTGCCTTTTTTAGAAACACATGCCACATCTGTGTGAATTCTAATGATATGATGGTCCCTTCTTTGTTTCCTTTTTCTCAAACTGTCTCATTTCTCTTCAGAGTATTGATCAAGTATAAAATGTCTATTATACCTTTAATCCAATTAAAACAATTGTAAACAATTTTTGTTTCTCTCTCTCTCTAGCTTAAGCAATTGTTGTGACCAAGGCAAAGTGATAGCATTTTTATCATCCCAATGCCTAGCTATAGGCCCCTATGATTCTTCCCGAGTCAGTTAGTTCACATAAAAAATTAGTTGGCTTTTCTTTGAAGAAAATGATGCCAAAGAGAAAATTTTAAAAGAAGAATTTTTCTTTCATGTAGGAAGGAACATAATGTTGGTCTGAGGTGCTATCATTAATTCTGAGCTTAATATGACACAGTTGAATTTGTGTTCTTCTTACAGATGTGAGACATTCGTACAAAAATCGGTTACATACCTATGCGCTGAAGAGGAATCTTACATTGCCCATGTATTCCTGTGATCGTGAAGGCCCTCCTCATGCCTGTCGCTTCAAGTCTAAGGTTACAATTGCAGGGAAAACTTATGAGAGTCTTGGATTTTTCTCCACGATAAAAGAAGCTGATCATGCTGCTGCAAAGGTTGCTTTGGAATCCTTGTCTCTCAAAGAAGTACAGGAGGTTAGTCTTCTAAACTATCTATTGTGAGCTTTCGTTTTGTCGATATTTGCATCTCCTAGATCTTTCACCTATTTGAGTGTTTTTCAAAATATTAGGATGATTCTGCTCTCTACAAGAATTTCTTGCAAGAATTGGCTCAAAAAGGAGGTTGGAATGCACCAAAGTATGAGACAACAGTCTCAGGTCCAGCACACTCACCAATTTTTTTCTCAATTGTGGAAATAAAGGGGCAAACTTTTCAAGGACAAGGAGCGAAAAACAAGAAGCAAGCGGAGATGAGTGCTGCAAAGGTTGCTTACACTAACCTTCAAGAAAGTAAGGAACTTGTTCCTTCATTTACATGATTTGTGTTTGATATCCTGTCATTCAAAATAAAAGATGTTAAACTAATTTATTTTGCTGACGGTGTTTAAATTTGTGGTGCTACTAATGCCTTGTAAATGTGTCTCGGTTGAAATGATCAATTAACTCTACTTAATTTCTCTTTTGCACTCCTTGTCCCTGAGGTTTAGCATTTGTTAGTTGCCATAAATTAAGAAATGAAGGTAAATGTATAAGAATGATTTTATGGCTGTTTACTTGGGGTTAATGGTCTTAGAAACACATGATTCCTTTGGAACTTGGTTTTACCATGAGCTTTTTGATGGAATTTGAAGTTATTACGTGAAGTAAGCCTTTGCAGTTGAATACTACTGTCAAGAAGACTTTAGGAAATATAGTTTCCCTTCAGATTCAGATCAAGTTGGACTCAAGTAACTTTGCACAGGCCTGAATTCTGGCTCAAGTTGCATGTGGCTTATGATTGATTAGTTTAATTGGTAAATCATATTCTTTGCTAATGGCAAATGGAATTTTTGTATTTCTGTTGCATTGTATGATATGATAAATACTTCGTACAAAAGAGAAGGAAGGAAAAAGGTAGTTTACAGTTCTTTTGGCCATAGGTTCAAAAGTTCAAAGCAAGTGGAGAGGGGTGAATCAAAGAATTCTAATATTCCCTTTTCATTTTGCCTCCCATCAATCTGTATATGCAACAAGATATGAACAACAATATCTTGTTGGAAATATGATAGGATTCTACTAATTGGCTTTGGCTGTTTACACTGTTAAACAGTGTAAGGTGTTCCAAGAGATACTTAATGGTATTCGGAGGTTAGGCTGAGGTTCTATGGGTAGACCAGAAGAACTTGGAGTTGGGTTTGTGAATTATGGTGGTGATTATGTGGGTTTTTGATAAGAACAAATTTCTAAATTCTGAATCTGGAAATAATTTTATTCATAAACTGAAAATTACAGATCAATACAGGACATTAGAGAGGTCCTGATCTCTCCCATCTAAACATTCACTCAAATGTCTCCTAACTTCCCTTCTCCCCCCTCCTCCTATTTCTAACCAAGAGATAATAGAATTAGTAACTGACAGAAACCAACACTTCTAACTAAAGGAAACCAACACAAACCAATACTTTTAACTGCAAGAAACCAACAAGACCCTTAACTGCTCTTATTCTACACTACAGCTTTCTTTCTTCTAACATATACATGCTGTAATGGAGGTTTCCTAACAATACTCCCCCCCAAAAGATTCACCTTGTCCTCAAGGTGAAATTCAGGAAAGTGTTGCCGTATAGTCAACATAGATTCCCAAGAATTTTCATAATCAGGAAGATCTTTCCACTGAATCAAAACTTCTACCAAACCATTAGAACCAATCCTGGTATCTACCACCTTATCTGGCTGCACCTGTAGCTCCAAATCCTCAGATAACATAGAAGGCAATGGCTGAGAATTATCCTGTGGAGAAATTGCCTTTTTTAAGAGAGAAACATGAAACACAGGACGTATTTTACTATCAGCAGGCAACTGTAATTTATAAGCAACTTTTCCAATTTGGCTTAAAATCTGAAAAGGGCCATAAAATCTTGGACTGAGCTTCTCATTAACCTTCTTAGCCAATGATTTGAGTCTATAAGGTTGCAGCTTAAGAAAAACCCAGTCACCAACCTTGTATTGCACCTCTCTTCGATGTTTATCAGCTTGTAATTTCATTCTCTCTTGAGCTTTTACTAAGTTTGTCTTTAATTCGGCTAACATTTCATCCCTTTCAGCAGCCATGTTATTCACTTCTTCCACTGATGAAGGTATAGTAGTCCCTTTAAGTAAAATTGGAGGATCTCGGCCATATAAAGCTTTAAAAGGAGTACTTTTAAGTGAACTACTATAATTGGTATTGTACCAAAATTCTGCCCAACTCAACCATTTAGGCCACTGTTTAGGTTTTCTTCCTATAAAGCATCTTAAGTAAGTCTCCAAACACCTGTTGACCACTTCTGTTTATCCATCTGATTGAGGATGATAAGCTATACTGAATTTAAGTTTAGTGCCAGCCAAACGAAATAATTCTGTCCAAAATTTGCTAAGGAACAATTGATCTCTATCTGAGACTATGGATGCTGGAAAACCATGTAATCTAACCACTTCCTTAAGAAAAATTTCAGCAACCTCCTTTGCATTAAAAGGATGACATAAAGGAATAAAATGGGCATATTTGGTAAGTCTGTCAACAACTACTAGAATTGTATCCTTGCCATTAGTTTTGGGCAATCCTCCAATAAAATCCATAGAAATATCAGACCAAACATGAGTAGGAATTGGTAAAGGCTGTAATAACCGTGCTGGACATAATGTTTGAGACTTGTTTCTTTGACAAACATCACAGGCTGCCACAAATTGTTGAATATCTTTCTTCATTCCTTCCCAATAGATCAAACCAGAAATTCTCTTGTAAGTTCTGAAAAATCCAGCATGACCACCCATAGCAGAATTATGAAATTCTGAAAATATTAAAGATCTTCTAGCAGAATTTTTCGGTAGCACTAACCTCCCTTTATATAAAAGTTTATTTCCTTGCAATTGATAACGCGGATGAGCATTCAGATTCACTAACAAGTCTTGCGTAATGTTTCTCAATTTATCATCAGCTTGTATCTCTTCCCACCAATCATCCAAATCCGACAACTGTACCAGCGAATTGCAGCAAAAATCATCTTCCTTGAAAGTGCATCAGCAGCTCTATTCTCACAGCCTAGTTTGTATTTAATTTCGAAATCAAAGCCAATCAATTTAGAAGTCCATTTAAACTGTTCTTCCCCATCAATCTTTGCTCATTAAGGAACTTAAGACTTCTTTGATCAGTTTGTATGATAAAATGCCTTCCCATCAAATAATGCCGCCATTTTTGAATAGCCATCACTATTGCCATTAATTCCCTCTCATAAACTGATTTGGCTTGAGCTCTTTCAGATAGGGCTTCACTAAGAAAAGCTATTGGTCGACCTTCTTGTAACAAAACAACTCCCAACCCTTTACTAGAAGCATCAGTCTCTAGCACAAAAGTTTTTGAAAAATCAGGAGTGGCTAGTATTGGAAGAACGGTCATAGCAGTCCGTAATGAATCAAAAGCTTCTTGAGCCTCCTTATTCCAATGAAAATTATCTTTCTTTAACAATTGAGTTAAAGGTTTGGCAAGTTTGCCATAATCTTTAACAAATCTTCTATAATAGCCCGTAAGTCCCAAAAAACCTCTCAATGCCTTCACATTCTTGGGTACTGGCCACAACCACATAGTCTAAACTTTTGCTGGATCAGCAGCCACCCCTTCTGCTGAAATAATGTGGCCCAAATACTCTAATCTTCCTTGACCAAAGTTGCATTTTTTTTTATTAACAAACAGTTTATGCTCTCTTAACAATTGAAGCACTTCTTGCAAATGTCTTAAATGAACTTCTTGATTAATGCTGTATATCAAGATATCATCAAAGAATACCAACACAAACTTTCTCAAAAATGGCCTGAAAATATCATTCATAAGTGCTTGAAAAGTCGAAGGAGCATTGGTTAAACCAAAAGGCATCACTAAAAATTCATAATGCCCCTCATGAGTATGAAATGTAGTTTTTTGAATATCGTCTTCCTTCATTCTAATTTGATGGTATCCTGACTTGAGATCCAACTTGGAAAAAATAGTTGCTGCTCCCAATTCATCCAATAATTCATCAATAATAGGAATCGGAAACTTATCCCTAACAGTAATTTATTTAAAGCTCTATAATCCACACAAAATCTCCAACTGCCATCTTTCTTCTTCACCAAAATAATTGGACTAGAGTAAGGACTAACACTAGGTCTTATAATACCAGCAGTTAACATCTCATCAATCAACTTTTCTATCTCATTTTTCTGGTAATAGGGATACCTGTATGGCCGTAAGTTGGGAATTTCAGCACATTCCTTAAGAATAATTGCATGATCTTGCTTCCTTTCTGGAGGTAACTCCTGGGGCTCCTTGAATATATCATCAAATCCTTCTAAAACTTCCTGTACAGCAGCTGGAATGGATTCATTATCACTCGATACTCCTGTCATAACTTTGTATTCAATAAAGAACCCTTGACCTTCATCATGGAGAGCCTTCACCATTGATTTCAATGAAGCAACAGATCTGGATGATGTTGGTTCACCCCTTAAAATCAGCATTTCACCTTCAACCTCAATCTTGATAGTTAATTCTCTGAAGTTTGCCCTTATTTCTCCTAAACTTTCCAACCAATCCATGCCTAACACTAGATCAGCTCCCTTTAACTCGAACAGAAAAAATTCCTGCTGAATTTCCAGCCCTTGTAATTTCAGAACTACTTCTTGACAAACTCCCATGCATTTGATTTTGTGCCCATCCCCTACTTCCACATAATAGGTAGGTGTACTTGTTATAGGAATATTCAGTTCTTGCACCAAATTAGTAGCTATGAAGTTATGAGATGCACCACAATCAATCAACACCACTACCTTTTTATTTCCAATTTCACCCCACAACTTAAGTGATCTTTTAGAGGTTAGCCGCATAATACTTTGCATGGACAATTGTAAAGCCTTCTCATCTTGGTCTTCCTCAATCAATAAAGAACCAACTTCTGTCTCCCCATCCTTAATTTCTTCCATCAACATCACTTGAAATTGCTTATTTTTGCATATGTTGTCAGGACTATATTTTTTATCACATCTAAAACACAATCCTTTCCTAATCTTTTCTTGTAATTCACTCTCTAATAACCTCTTAAATCCCCCTCTACTTCTGAAAGTACCATTTGGCCTATCAATATTAGACCCAACCCTTGTATTTTCCCTTTGATGCACATTTTGCATGCTGATTTTTGGGCCGGCTTCCACAGTTACTGTCTTGGAAGATGGATAGTTGCTGTGATTGATTGCCATTTTTCCTCCTGTTGTAGATCCCCCAATTTTTAAAGCCAAGTTCTTCTCATCGATCATCTGAGCATAATCCATCATTTCTGAGAGGGTTTCCACTTGATGCAACTTCAGTTTTGCTCTAATTTCCTCCTTTAATCCATTTAAAAATATTCATTTGAGGTATTGCTAATCTGTACACCTTAAAGGACCAGCATATAACTCAAATTTTTCCCTAAAATCCTCCACCGTTGTAGTTTGTTTCAAACTCAGCAGTAACTCATATGGATTCTGCATCATTGTTGGCTGAAATCTTCGAATTACTGCTCTTTTAAAGCCCTCCCATGAAGGATTTATCAAACAAGATTCCCACCATTGGAACCAACTTAATGCCTTACCTTCCAAGGCTACCATCACCGCTTGTAGTTTTTCTTCCTCCATCACTTCCTTGATTTGGAAATAGTGCTCGACTCTATTTACCCATCCATACGTGTCTTCTCCCGAGAACACCAGAATTTCAAGCTTTCTTCAATGACCAGCTGATTTAGAAGTTTTTGTTCCTTCAATATACCCACTGTTAACTTCTTTATTTCCCACACTATAATTTACCTCCATATCTGATTTTTCTCCCATCATACTCCTAGTCAACCCTTCAAGAAGTTCTTCAATCTTCTTCATTCGGGCATCTTGAAATTCTCTGCGTGTTTCTTGTATTTCTCTATCTTCTTCCATTTCCCTTTTCCATGCTTCTAAACCCCTTTCTAACGGCTCCAATCTAGATTCCATCCTTGTATTCACCATGAAAATAAGAAGAAACAAAAGTTTAAATCAGTACTTAACTGAGATGTAGTCCTTTCTGCAAACCAGACCTACAATCAGACAACTCCTTTTCTTTGCTTGATTCCCTCCAGATTATTCTTCTGCTCTGATACCAATTGATAAGAACAAATTTCTAAATTCTGAATCTGGAAATAATTTTATTCATAAACTGAAAATTACAGATCAATACAGGACATTAGAGAGGTCCTGATCTCTCCCATCTAAACATTCACTCAAATGTCTCCTAACTTCCCTTCTCTCCCCCTCCTCCTATTTCTAACCAAGAGATAATAGAATTAGTAACTGACAGAAACCAACACTTCTAACTAAAGGAAACCAACACAAACCAACACTTTAACTGCAAGAAACCAACAAGACCCTTAACTGCTCTTATTCTACACTACAGCTTTCTTTCTTCTAACATATACATGCTGTAATGGAGGTTTCCTAACAGTTTTCCTTGGAGGTGGTAAAGGCAGTGGCAACCATGGTGGATGGTGATGATGGTGGCAGAGGCCTGGTGGTTGTGAGAGGTGGGGGGTAGAGAGGTTTAAATGTTTGGTGTTGGAGAAGAATTGGTCGCTAAGAATAATTCTGATGTGTATTTAATGTGCAATATTGATATTTATCCCATGTTTTACTCCACGAACTAATCCATGATTCTCAATTGACAGGTCAGAAGAACAAAGACGAAGAAGGCTTTTCATGCAGTGGGTCTCTTTCTGTTAAAACTCCAGGTAAAAGTGCAGGAATAATTTAAGGAAGCCCAAATGAGGCCACATTGAAAAACTAATCTCTATGAGAGGAATGACATGTTGTAATTGGCCCGAAGAGAGATTTAAATGTCTAGAGCTGGAGAAGGATTGTGACCGATAATAATTTTGATATTTATTTAATTTGCAATATTATGAAGATTATTGATGATTATCTCATGGTTTACTCCATGAAGTAATCCATGATTCTCAGATGACAGGATATAAGAACAAAGATGAAGAAAGGGTAGCTTGCATCGAGTCTCTTCCAGTTAGAATGCCAGGTAAAAGTGCACAAATAATTTAAGAGAAACTAAATGTAAACACTTTGACATACTTAGCCCTGTAAGAGGAATGGAATGCTCTTATCTAACCCTAAACTAGGGTGGACGAATGTGGGTAATAAGGGGACACTTAAGTTGTATTGCTGTAAGAAGAGCCTGAAATATACTTGTGGTTAACTTCCCAGTCTTTACATTCATGCTGGATAAAATGTTATCTTCCTTTACATTTAAAAATTCTTTTAGTATTTCTTGGATTCCCTTCTCTTCTTGTTATTATTGCAGCTTGGAAGTCAACAAATATGTCCTCGGATCTAAAAATTGAGGCTAATGCTAAACGCTAAATCTGAAAGGTTTAATATCTGCTATTTTGGATGCCAAGTTTATAACAACTTTTGCTTTGATCTTTCCTGATTGCTTTACTAGCTAACTTTTTCTGCCCCCGTTTAATTTCAGGGTAGATGACTATGCTTGAATACTAGTTTTGTTAACTATTTTGGAAAAGAGAATATTGTTTGTGCCCCAGGAAAATTCATTCTTTAGGTGTTTTCAATATTTCCAATTATTCTGGACTTCTTCCTGTTGCAAAGAATACGCTATCTGTGTCTATATATGTAGTCCTCATTTGAACCCTTTATCTATATTTTCTATTTCAAATAATTGCACTTGTACATCCTATGACTGGCTTCTTTCACGTTTGCATTCAGTTATTGGTTTAATGAAATTTTCTTTTGTAGTGGTGATATTATAGTTAAAAATGGTTGTATTAATTGCAAGTGATAAATCTTTTCTGTGGCTTTTTGTTACCAATCAATCTAATATCTTTTGTACTGTATGCTATTTTTAAAAATCAAAGGAGAATTGAAGAAATGCATGGATGCTGTTCTGTTAATTTCTATCATGTTCTATCTGTCAGGTTTATTTTCTGATGGTGATTGAATATGTAGTTTGTGTTTGTGTATATTCAGGTAGAGGGGAATAATTCCCACACATCTTCCTTCCGGATCTCAAATAAAGGAAGCTTTGAAGGCAACATCCTCCGTCTTGCAGTCAGTTATAACTGGTGATTCGCAGCAGAACACCAGACTGAAATCTAACCTGATAAGTGAAGAGCAAGAGGATAAATGTACAGGTAGTTTTTCTTACTGCTGCCATTTTTATTGATTTTTGATAATATAACTCCAGTGTGTGCCTGCCATTTCATCCCAGACATAGTTGCTCTGGGATATACACCTAGTGCTATTAACCACTCGCAGGAAACTAAAAACTGAAATTGTGTTGATTGGCTTTCATGGCTCAACTCAGTTAAGAAATTAAGCATTTGTCAACCATGTTGGGTTGGCTACAATAATCCTGCTACGGCATTCTACTCGTTTTAATTTTAATGAAATTACAATTATTAATATCATTCATTATTATCTAAAACCCAACTTTTCTTTTTTGGTTTTCCCATCGCTAGTGTTCATGTCACTTCTCCTGACTACAGTATGCATAGGCCTCCCTTATAGATGTGTTAAAACCTCAGCTAACCTAAGATTCATATCGTGGACTAATGTTTTTAGACACACTTGCTCTTACTGTGGTAACCCTTTCTCATGTATGATTGCAAGTAGGACCACCTAGTTTTCTCTTGCTTATTTTTCATTACGCCCTAAAATAGATATGACATGCACTTAAAAGGGAATATTCTAACGTTTATTTACTTACATGATGCATGCCCATTTAAGTTCTGAAAATTTTTTGAGGTGTCTACTCAGCTACCTAATGCAACACTTTGTATGTAGACTTGGAAAGAAGAATGTTAAGAGAACACTAGGCAAGCAGAGCTATATGGTATTGTACACTATCAAATAAACACTCTGATCCAATGAAAAAAATTGGAATATGCAATTAATGTTTATCTTTATCCCAGTATTTGTAATTCTTCTGCTGGTTGGCTATCAACGAGCATAAGAGACATCTTGGAGAGTTGAACCTGAGTTGGGTTGGATTGGATTGGGTTGTGTACCCTTGAGCAATTAAAACATGTTATCAATAACTTCCTGAAGTTATTCATAAGGTGTAAGGAATGGGAAATCATGCACATATTTCTCAATGCCTATTGGTGTTTGATTGTGTTTTTCTTGGAGGAGGTTGCAATTCATTAAATACTGCTTCTCACTTATTGCTTAAATATTCACTTTGTAATGTAATTTCTTTATTTTGGAAGTTGTCTTATTGATGGGATATATACAAGCCTTTAACTTAAGTTGACTGGAACTGTCTCTACATTCTTAGTGTTATGTATTTCTAAAATCTCTCCTATATGTCTATCAGATGGAAATGTGGAGTTCTCATCCAAATTTTCCAGATTGAATACTGAAGTTGGAACATCTCGTGCAAGTGAAGAAAAGATTTTGCCCAAAATGATGACTATGGTGGATGCTGAAGTTGGTGCACGTCCTGCCTGTATTCAACCTCCTGAAGCGGATATCAATGCAAAGCGATACAGATGCTCACCTTCATCTGACATTGGGTATGCGCAAAGGGGAGATCTCTTGCCTATGACCTCTTCCCTGCCTGAAGATGGTGACTCTTCATCTTCTACACGTTCAGAGTGCTCTGCCAATTCACATATCAGCTCAAGTAATGAGCCTACAGTTTCTGGCACAAATACTGTAACACGGGAGAGAATTTTGGTTTATCCTCGTGATCAGAACTTGACATTTCCTGAGGGTGCCACAGTCTTGGCATACAGTGATGATAAATGGGTGGCTTTTAAGATGAATTTAAGTCGCTAACATTTCTCCTAGGTCTGCCATTTCTCTCTCTTTATCATGTTTCCTGGTTGAAACTTGTTATCTTCAGATGGTAAGTTTTGGTGTAATTATAACTACATAGCTAGTGCACTGCATTTTTTTGCCCATCATTAGCATTTTAATATGGAGTATTTGAGGTCTTATAGGTTTTGGTTGGCAGTTCCGAGTACACTTCCTGGATAGGGTCGTAAGAGTTAGTAACAGAGTGATTTTGGACATGAGATTGTTAATGCATGTTATGTTGTCCTTGGTTTTTGTTAGGACTGGAAGGCTGATAATGGGTGGTCCACTGAACAATTTGATTAAAATCCAATGATCAATAGATTATGCTTCCCCTGGATGGGTTGAACAAATTATTCCCCATCTGGGTTAAGTTGCCCCTTTCTCTAGTTTCTCCCTTGCATAAGAGCATGAAAGCAAACATGAAGGGTGTGCTTGCTTGGATAGAGAAGTGTCAACAAGGAAAGAGATGGGAGGATTGGGGGTGATTGAAACAATTTCGATTGTTTGATTGGAAGGGAAGACTGAAAAGGAATGAGTAGTGAGTGGATAGCTCCATCACAACTACAAAATTTTCTGTCCAAAAATGGGTCCCCGGGGGGGGGGGGGGGTGAGAGAGGGGAAGAGGAGGAGGCGGCTGCGTGCTCCAGTTTCCTGCGTTCTCTCTTGTGGGTAGGGGTTTGGGTAAAAAACAAAATCTCTTCGTGGGGAGCGGTTTGGGAAACAGCTCTTGTTTGTTTTTCAATTTGAAGAGAGGTTAATCTTCTTTCTGAATAGCTTGTTTGGAGGAATAAAAAAGAATATCAATTATACCCTAAAATTATAGACTAATTTTTTTGGGGTACAGATTAATATGCTTACTTCTACCACGTCAACCCTTCGCCTTCACCATAACCTTTTAATTCCCTTACATCTAATCTGACCATCATTATAATATTGTCCATATTTGGTTATCATGAAGAGTTCTTCAACTACCTCAAATCACGTCGTCTTCACAATCACTTTTGACTCCCTTACCTCCCTCTGATGACGTACAATGGATCACCTTGGAAGTCATGCGCCTCGACCAGGAAATACACCATCCTCCATATTTGCAAATAGCTCACAATCAAGCTCCAGAATGCCTTCAAGAAAAATGATACTCAATGTTCTGAGACTCAAGGTTAAAAGGAAAGTATTACGTGCCTTCTTTGCGCAATATATCAACTAAAGCAAAGAAAGAAAGCATGAGTCTGCACACTGTCCTATTTCATGAGGTGTTTATGACCAACAATCCGTTTGCTAGACAAAAGTTTGATAGAAAATTGAATTTCTTATTAGTCAACTATATCAAGGATAAATGGTATACAACAATACTCCACAGTTGTAAATTTATTGTCGCAGTATCAGAGGAATGCTGTAAAGTGTAATTCATTTATTTGTATACGAGTTGAAATGACGATTGTCACACTGAATTTGAATTCTCTGTATTCAAGCTTCACCTGATTATATTCTTGCAGCAGTTCAGAAGTTAATTGGTGTTTTCAAGGTTGTTCTTTAGCGTGTTTACATTATTAATGTTGTAAATGACATTAATGGAGCAACTAGTTGTGACCATCTTCGTAGTTGTTATCCACGTTCTTGTAACGGGGAATGCAATTTAATTATTTGCAACCCTGAAAAAAAAGATGATATAACGTGCTTAAATTCTTATGTTAAATAAGGAGGAAATACTTGCGTTTCCGCACGTCACCAGTGCAATATTTTTCTTGGTAGTTCCAAATGGGCTCCTAGGAATTCAATGTAAATCTATACAGCTCCTCTAAATCGTTATACAAATATGCAAATCTACCAAAGTGTTGTAAAAATCATTCCACAAACGCAGTTCTCAAGTCATTTTTGGATTCACGTGTCTTCAGTGTACAAGAACGTGTTAAGAATCGGGTCACTCGCAACGTTTCTGTTAATGTACAAGGTTGTTACTAACAATCCAACATCACATCCGATCAAGGCATTTCGTCTACTCGTTATCCTCTCTGCAACGAATGCCACTACCAATTGCTCATCAATCTATTCGCTCTTCGACCATTCTAGTCGTTCAAGTACATTCTATAACAATTTTGCAAAATATTCATTAAACTAAATGCAATTTACCAAAAAACCTACTAGAGACAACATTTTAATTCGAACACTCCCCTTTAATGTGTTAATCTTGAGTAATTTCATCTTCAAACTTGCAGTGTGAGAACTTGATTTGTGTTGCTGCCCCTTGTTTTTCTCCAACATCTTCCTAATTTCTTCTCAACCAAATGACTTGTAAAGTAGTTAGCACAGCTAATTGTCACATCCCCAAAACTGAGCACATGAAGACACCAGGCAAAACTAAGTGCCAAAGTCCAACTAAGGGTCACTATACAAATTTAACTAAATGTAGGATTTTTAGAAAAATTTTAGCAGAATTTCTCTTAAAATTAGACTTAATCCAGATTTTCAAAACCTGTTAAATTATAATTTAATATTTCTAACAGCGACCCAGGCATTTATTAGGCAATTAGATATAAATATGCAAAATATGAAGTATATTACATACAAAAGAAAGACATGTCTGTGCTAGTGGAATCATCTAGAATACAAACATCAGGAGTTACAAAATAGAAGATACAAAATAAGAACTATTAATAGCCATACAAACCAATGCATATAAACAAGTTGGGCTCAGCATGGTAGTACAAATCTCAAAAGTTAACTAGAGTCAAGAGGAAGATCTGTTTTGGAATATGAAATGTTGTTAATAAAAGGGTGAGTTAGACAATTCAATGAATAATAATTCATATACTCAATATGTCGAGACAAGCATCCAGCCAAAAATATTTAAATAACTCTTTTCTAAATAATTCAAGTATTTGTAGAAAATTCCATTTTTAGGAACCTCATACACATCAAATCCATCATACATTTCAATAAGGGTATCAATATTATAGAGGTGGGGTCTAAGGCTTCTAATCAAATCAGAGTCACTATAAGTGCACAATATTAGAATTGAACTGTATATGTGGGTCGAACACGACAAGTTAGTATCATTATCCCTGCTAGCTGGGGTCATGGTGCACCAAGGCTAGTAATGCCCTACAGCTGAGGTATTAAAGTCTCATAGCACACAGATACAAAGCAAATCATGTAATTGGTTCCCTTGTTATCAAAATTTAGCAAAAACACATTTATCAAAATCTTGAAATGCACAAACAATAAATCAGTTATTTTATCACATAATTCAACATCATAGAAATTAGAAATCATAATATATTCTTCATGATACTTGTCCCTATTTATAAGCATTTAAGGAAAATCAAACATATTTGTCCAACCATTTTGATACACTATTTTTAATTGGAATCATAAAGCATAATGAAATGTTAAAGATGATGATGATGATGATGATAAGATTTTCATCTAACAAATATTTAGAACACAATAACATATTGAGAACAGGTATTATTACGCACCGTAAGGATGGAAATTAACGAAATCAAGTGTTTGAACCACCACGTGACGTTTAATGTTAAAAATCAACTATGTTAGGGGACCTAAAACAACCAATTAAGCATGATTTAGAGACATTCACAACTCTCAAGGGACTTCCAAAATAAGTTCATTAACAACATCTACCACCACCACATAAATTTCCCCCTCCATAGGAGTCCTTGGGGAAAGCAGAAGGTCCATATATACATACATTTACATAAACTTATGTTTATGGTGTCCTTCACTAGCGGGGTCAAAGTAAAGGGCGCGAACTCCTTGCATGCGTAGAACCCCATTTGACCTGCATCTCCCTCTCCCCAATCAAACCCACGTGAACACCACACACACCCACAAAAGTTGCATAAACACAGATCTATACCCACACACACACACACACCTATATATATATATATAATATCAGTAGAGAAGGAAGGGGAGAAAGAGAGAGAGAGAGAGCTCACACATGGCAGAAATGTCGATTGGCTGCGGATTGGTGCACCGGAGGGGGGGTAGATCGGCAAGAGTAGAGGTTGGTGCGCGATTGGAGGCTTTGCGACTGCGTTAGTTGCGGCGAAGCTTAACTATGGTGGAGGTCGGCTATGGCAGAAAACAAGGGAAAAAGAGGAATGGAAAGAGAGAGAGTAGAGAGAGAGAGATTGCTCGGATGGAGGAGATAGTGGCAGTTGTGGTGCGGCTGGTGGCGCAAGGATAGGCGGCGGTGGCGGTGTGCGACGTGCAACTGAGAAAAAAAAAATGAGGAGGAAGAGAGAGTGAGAGGGAGAGAGAGGAGGACATTCAGGAAAGGGAGGAGAATGTCTTGTTCTCATCTTTTATTTTATTTTATTTTATTTTTTTAATATAAGGGCTTGGGTGTTACACTAATACATACCAATTTTAATAAAAAATTAAGCAATTGATTCTTGCTTCTTACATTGCCATGAAAATAATCTTGACCCATGAGAGCATACAAAACCTGTTATACTCTTCATATCATCTCTAGAATAGCAATGAAAACATTTTTTCACCTGTGGTACTGACATGCGATAGACCTTCTTTTTCCATGGTTCATTTTTCTCTTTAATTTACTAGCTGTTGCAAATAAACCACCTTGATCCTTGTCCTAGAAAGAGTGCATACTTGAAATATCTTTAGTAATGTGTTTCCAGGAGCACGAGGGCAGGTATTATGATTTAGTGGGAGCAATAAGTTATAGCAAGTTTTTTACTAGGTATTTACTTTGTAGTCATAAGAGAAAGGCCGATTTTATTTAGTTGACTTTTTCATATATCCAATGGATGCTCGGTGTGCTGCCCTGCTCAGTGCACACACGCATCAAGTCTACCATTGTGCAGGAAAGACAATGGGAAAGAACTACAGTGCTGACACGTATCTTCCTTTCTCTAATACAGTATTGTTTAGAGGAAGTAACTTCGTTCTGCAATACAGTGCTCTTTGTAGGAAGTTATCACACTCTTGGATCCAGCTATCTGTCAATGTTTTCTTATCCGTATTAAGATCGAGAACAGGAAGAAATCCAAAAGCATTCCAAGGCAATGGGGCCTGTAACTTTGTTTGGCACAAACCCACTTGTTTCTCTCTCTCTCTCTCTGGAATTTACAGCTCAGTCTAACTCCCTATATTACACTTTCCAACTAGATCTATCACAAATTACATATATTAACTTCCCCTGGAAATTTTGACTTTTAGCACCACAAGCACACAAGAAGACACTTTACAAAAATACCCATTAGACCAAATGCAATTTACCAAAAACCCATTAGAAGTGACACGTTAATTCCAACACTCCTTAATGTGTTGATCTTCAGTTATTTGATCTTTAAACTTGCAGTGTTGAAGCTTGATTTTATTATTCTTCAATTTTCTCTCCACCAAAATGATGGATTGCTGCAATGTGTCTTGTTCGGCTATTGTAGACTAGATTTTTTCCCATTACAATTGCTGATTTATTATCACAAATATTTGTGTTGCTGCCTCTTGTTTTTCTTGAGCAAATGACTTGTGAACCAAATTCTACTTGTTTTAACAACTGCAGCTGAAACATATTCAACTACAGCAGAAGACTAACTGATTCTTAATTCTTAAATTGCCATGAATATAATCCAAACTCAAAAAAATACAATACCTGTTGTACTCTTCATATCATCTTGAGACAACGACGAAAATATTATTGTTCTTAAGCTAATATCATTTGGTAGTATACAAGAGTGCTGAGATATTCTTCATTTATAGATTGCTGCCACTCTAAAAAAATACTCAAAATATCTTTAGCAATATGTCTTCTGAGTACGCACGACAGGCAGAAAGATTGAGCGCAAGCAATAAGTTGAAAAAAGTTATTGACTAGGCATTGACTATTCCGTCTATCAAAACAAAGCATAGTTTGTTTAGTTAACTAAGATTACAAATTGCATACACAAAAGAGAACAGAAAAGAACTTTTTTGCAGACCCCAGAAATTCTCTCTCTCCCTCCCTCTCTCTCTTCAGATATGGCTTACCTCTTCACTCCTATTTTCTATTTGCCCACCAATTTCAATCTTACAGAAAGCGTCTTCCTTTTGACTACTTTCCATCTAATCGTATATATGTATTAACCAAGAGAAAAATAAATAAAATAGAAAAAATTCAAACAAAACTTGAGATATTGCTTTGTTTTGTCACACACACCCATCTTTTGAATTTCTCTATTAAACATAATAGCACATTCGAACTCCTTTTTCCCACACAAGATCGAACTTGCTCTACCCTCCTAACAACATATACAAAGTACAATTCCCAAATTAACCAGCCGTTTTATAGGCATGTCTGTATTCTTTTCACTCAGCATTTTGAAGTAAACATTTATTAGTTTTCTAAAACAACAAGTTCAAATGACAATAGTCTTCATCCTCATCGCCTATCGTCTATTGCTTCCACGAATCCTTGCCAAGTACATTTTTTTATTCTACAACACCTCTTATCCGAAGTGAGCTATTCACACGACCAGAGAAAGCGACGTTAACAGGATTTAAACTTAGCAAAATTAACGTTTTGTAACATCTTCCTTATTGGGAACAACAAACAATGTACAATAAATGAAGCAAGTGCCACCGGATAACAGTAAGCAATCAACAATGGTGGTCAACAGCTCCATGTCATGCTGCAAGGCAATAGTCTGACTGTATTTTCACAATCAATTAGTGTTAGTTTACTTATTCAAAAAATTATATATTAACCACCACTACTTAGAATTTATTTTCTTTATAAATTTTGTTGAGAACAACAAATAAAAGTTTATCAAGTAAATTTTATTGAGACCAAGGAATAAGAATTTACAAAGTTTTGACTTTGGAGAGTCAACTATAAGAACTTTATACAAATGACGTGATTTGGGTTAAACAAATACATCCAACCACACAGCCACGTAGCTTAGTCCAATGATATAATCTCAGCCCAACCAAAAACTATATATTAGCTTCTAGAACTGTCAATGTGTTAGATTTTAATCCGAATCCGATCCGAATTTTAAGCCTTTTAACCGATTAAAATATCTGATAGAATAATCCGATTATAAATATCTGTTATCTGAAATAAATGGATCGAATATAGAATTAAGTAATCCAATTTTATTAAAAATCTGAATCCAAATATTATAATAATATTTTTATTTAATTAATAATCATATATATATTAATAAATACTTTTATATGTAATGTAATATATATAATATTATAATTAATAATGCACTAATTTGTATTTGTGAGACATTTTATTTAATAGAATAATGTATATTTTTTCTAAACTATTCTATAATATTTTTTATATTTTTCCTAATTTAGTTTTTTCAAGTAGGTATTATATTAAATAATTAATTAATTTTGAAATTTCATGAAACACTTAATTGATACAAAATATTTTGAAATTTGAACTATAATACAAATAAAACTTGATAAATTTATAAAATACTAGAATCCTACCATAAATTTTGTAATATATTATATAATAAAAATTCTTCTTAACCATTCGTAAAGAACAATTTATTTCTGAATTTTATTTATATTTTAATAAAATAAAAATAATTAAACATAAATTTTTATATAATTTTTAATATTTATAAAAAACAATTTATTTGATTTTACATGTTTTTTATTTATTGATATATGATTTTAATTATTATTAACTATTATTCGGATTAGATTTTTTATTCAGATTTCAATTTTTTATCAGATTCGAATATGATAATAATAAGTAGAAATCTTATAAAATTTTTGAGTTAGATTCGGATATATATATATTAATAATTGGATTCGGATTCATATTCAAATTATCTTAATTTAATCTGAATCTGACCCATTTACGTATCTATTAGCTTCCATTACTCGAATTTCAAAACAATGACACAAATGTCGGCCCAACGCAAATTAATTGAACCGTCCATGAGCAAGCATAACACCGCGCCTTGCGCGCCTGGTATTACATGTTGCAAAAGTTTTTTTTTTGTTTTTTTCCCTTTATGTAACCAAAAAAACCAAAAAAAACCTTCTTCTTTTAGCTTTGTTCTTTAAGAGCAATCTGCCGTAGGGGATGGTATGTCATCGAGCATGAAAGGAGCTTTTGAAAATCAAAAACTAATAGGAAGGGAGCACAGGACAAAAAAGGATAAAACCAAGTAAATTAGAGTTTTGTGTTTAAACGTTTATATCTTTGACTTCTAAGATTAAAAAGTTCAAAAGTCAGAAGTCAAAATATAAAAAGTTAGTCTGTCTTGTTGTTTTGAAGCTAGTTTTTTAGATTTAAAGTCAAACATATAAATACGAAAAACTAAACAAAAGGAAGAAAAAAAAGAAAGTTGTTAAAGGATGTTCTAAAAGAAAAAAGTAAAAGCCAAAAAGAAGAATTCCATAACTTTTTGCCACGCCTAGATGCTATAAATTTTATCTAAAAAAATTATTTTTTAAGTTTGAAAAAACTAAATAGACAGGTCAAAAGGCTACATTATTAAAAAAATTGATAACATTTTATCACGATTCCAGTCTATCATGTATTATATTTTACTAGATCTTTAATTTAATTAAACAAAAATTATTTTATAACCTAACTACTTTCCAATTCTAATATTACATAAAGCACATGTAACAAAAACTTAATTTTTTTCTAATTTCACGAGGATATTTATATTATTATCTATCTGTTTTTACAGTATCGACCAATAAAATTTTATAAATGGTTCTCAAATTTAGACCTTTACTTACTAAAATTTACAATATTTCTTAGAAAAAATCTGAATTAGCTAACCAAAATTTAAAATAAATTATTAATTTTAATTGCAAAATTATAAGATTCGAACCAAAATTTCCATTATTATTTCTAACCTTATTTATTGAGCTTTAATGCAGAGTTCATGGAAACTCAAGTTCCCTTCTTAATAGCGCCCACTTATGCTAATCAAGGTACGGGTGCAACTGAAAAATCTGACAGAGCTCGTCTGAAACTTGGAATTAATCAAAACAATGACCTGCTAAACAAATAAACAATAAAACAATGCAACATATTTCACCCCACTTGCTAAAACCCGAAACTAACTTGCAACAATGCTTATGTTCTAGTTTAGAAAGGATATTAATAAGAAAATTTTATGAATTTTGAAGTGCCCAGATGGTCCAAACCAACGGATGGCGGAGAGGGGTGCACCAGATTTTAATTCCAAGATGAGGAAAAAGATTGTGGGGAGGGAGAGAGAGTGAGGAGGAAAAAGGAAAAAAGTTGATTTGGTGGAAAGATTTACCAGAGAAAAGAGAGGTCTGCAGAGTCACTGCCTAGTAGGAACCCATAAGTTTGCACTACAAGACAAAACTTGACTGACACATATTCAACTACAGTACAAGCTATTTTGCACAGAGATGCCCTCTGCTTTTTTGCCCACAGAGAACCCACCACACCTTCGCAATTGAATTCAATCCTTTTTATGTTTATGCTTTTCAATTGTACTTCCAATTTTCAACTTTGGCAAGACAGAAAGCACTAGTGTGGATGTAGAGCCAGCAAGAAAGTCTAATAAAGCTAATGGTCCTCAGTCCTCACATGGCATTGGCAGCTGCCATGGACCAAAGGTACGAGAGTGAGTGCAAGGAGATTCATGACTCATGGGGAAAGCACAATTGCTTGGCCCGAGCTCTGGCCAGAAGAAACCAGCTTGCGAGGAAGCAAATCAGAGAGACATACAGGGCCCATCTATGGAAAGACCTCATTGAGCGTCTCCTCAAGACTAGTCAAAGTTCATTATCTGGTGGTGGTGGTGATGTGTGCGAGGCCCTGTCCATGTGGATGCTTGATCCAGTTGAGCAGGACGCCGTGGTGGCCAGGGAGGCTCTTGATCACCAGACTGAGATCAACTATATGGCACTCATTGAAATGTTTGTAGGTAGAAAATCAAGTACTATTGTTCTCATCAAGCAGGCTTATCAGAGCAAATTTAGGAGGATACTTGACCAAGATATTGTTTCCATTGAACCTCCCAATCCGTTCAAAAAGGTAAGCTTGCTTTTCCCTAAAGCAAAATATACATATGCAAATCTGCATCTTATAATCTTTCTTTCACCAGTGTTCAGGGGTAAAAAAATTGGGGTTCTAGTTTTTTCTCACTGATAGTAAACATGACATTTTTAAAAGAATTTATTTCTCACTAATAGTCACATATTCCTATCGTAATTATTCAAACATTTTAAATCTCGTTAATTCTCACAATTTTTAATCATATATTGTTAAATTACTCTGTCCAATTGTAGAAAGCTATGATCATGTATAATAATTGTCTGTATATATAACTATCTACGAAGAGGGCATTGGGTGGTTTCCCAGATTTTGGCGCATTGTTGCATCACACCAGAGCCCACCATGCAGATGTGAGTCAACACATTGCTAAATGTGATGCTATAAGGCTTTTATCATACAGGGGAGGGAAAGTCGGGACCATTGATGAAGCTGTAGTGCTAGAGATACTCAGCAAAAGAAGCATTCCACAGCTGAAGCTTATATTTTCCAGCTACAAGCATATCTATGGCCATGACTATACCAAGGTAATATCCACTTATAATTACAATCTCTAAGCATCTTGATCTCAGTTGGAGTTAGTTATAATGGTGGATTTCTTGCTCTTCGATGCTTTCTTTCTACAGGCACTCAAGAATGAGAAGTACGGAGAGTTCAAAGATGCTCTGAAGATGGTTGTGAAATGCATGTATAATCCCCCTAAATATTACGCAAAGGTATGTATTTCCTCCATTACCATTGCTTGCAGAAAGAAATCAATATAAAAATCACTTTCTTTCTCCCTGCACAACGTGAAAGTTCACTACTTTGTCTGCATGAAATTTCCTTTTCTTCTCCACAAGGTTGAGTTTCTCACGTCAATGTATTATTTTGAGACTGATAATGATCTGCTGCAGGCATTGTATTCAAGCATAAAGGGCGTGACAAAGATAAGGGTGCTCTGGCAAGAGTAATGATGGGCAGGGCAGAAGTAGACCTTGACGAGATTCAAAAAGTTTTCGAGGAAAAATATGGAATGGAACTCAGAGAAGCATATATGAGTCTGAGAGCATTCAATCTGGTGCTTTCAGAGACTTCCTTGTTGCCTTATCAGCAACACCCAAATCTTCATCCACTGCTATCTCTTCGTGATATCTACCTGTAGGATATATAACACCAAGTTTTGTGAAAGAGAGTTGGCAGATTTTGGTGTTGTAATTATTTTTCTTTTCCCCTTTTAACCAGCACCACTTGCAGGTTTTTTTTTTTTTTTTTTTTTCAAAGATAACTTTATGGAGGGAAATTATTCTCATCCCCTACCAGCCCCCGTTCCAAATAAATTATATCAATAATGTAATTACAAACCTTTGAGAGATAATAATATGAAAACAAGAAGTAGGAAAATCTGGCTCAGGACACAACATCCAGAAGAAAATGACTTGGCTTAGGGAGCGTTTGGCTCGCTCCCAGCTTCGCACGTCTAGCACACCGTTCGGCACTTGAGTTCAAAACAGAAAACCACAGCCAGTCTTTTTAACTTGATTGTTTAAAACTCCACTCAACCTGACACTCGAACAGAGGATAGAGAGTGGAGAATGTTCCGGTATGTTAAAATTCAATTCAATTATTCCGGATGGATTTCAATTGCAGACAACCAGCTCTATACTGTTAACAAATTTTAATGGGTTAAAGTTAAATGATTAATTTTGTTTTTATAAAAAATAGAATGAAATATATGATCCAAGCTCATATTTACTAATCCAGTAATTTGGACTTTATATCACAACTAATACATATTTGATTATGAAAATTTAAATAGTTACAATATATGCTCAATTTAAGAATTTATTATTATGAACAATACTTAGAGTCTATAAATAAGTGGATATGTCATATCTCTACTTTTAAAATAATTATCTCTATCTATTATTACTTTTAAAAGCTGAAAAAATGAGTTTTACTCTTTGATAGTCATGTATATACCAGTTTTAATTTGTTGCTTACGTTCATTCTAGTAATTAAATCAGTAGTAATAAGAATATGATTTTTAATTATTTTAATTAGTATTTATTATTCATTTAATTTTTATATTTGTCCTTTTATGTGGTATGAGAGTCATATTATATAGATTTTAAATTTAATCTTATATCCATGTGTTTAACGAAAACCCAGACTTGTAACTTCTTCTTTTTTTTTTTTTTTTTTTTTTTTTGCCTCTCAAGTTCTAACAATTAGGGTTAATGGGGTTTACTTTTAAAATAAAAGAAAAACAAATTGGCACCAAGTCTACTCACGTGTGGCCGGAATGGAAGCCTTTTCCGCGTTGCACTAGATCAGACCACGGTGGAACACAGCTTTTGTGTTGGCAAGCTGCACCAAATCACAGCCCTCTGTAGTTAAAAAAAATGAGCAGCTAGATTTCTGGGCGAAGAAGATGAAACAGACAAATGAGTACATTTTCCGTACAGCGCCGAGCAAGTTTGTTGACTTTTTTTATGTTAGGTGTTGTTTCGTTATAATAGCACCTAAACATTCAATAACATTATGCTATACATATAAATTTTTTAATTTTTATTTTATATTTAATCAAATAAAGAAAAAGTATTTTTTAAATAAAAAAAATTAAATTATTTTATATTTTATTTTTAAATTTAAAATGTAAAAAATAAAATAAATTTATTTTAAAAAATAACACGCATGGCATAATCTTATTGGATACTAGGATGTTGTCCAGTGGGACAACACTTAGCGTCAAATGGACTAAATTTGTTGTATACTCAAGTTTGCGCTTGTACCTTATATTATTAAAGTTTCAGGTAAATTTTTGTAACATTGAGTTGTTGCTAAAAAGATAATGAGATATTTATAGAGAATGCTTGTATGGAGAAGAGTTAATGAGCTAAAACTTATTGAATATGCAGATTTTGATCTTATTGGATGTTTTGATAATTTGACATCACCTATGAATATATCTTTTCTTACTTGGAGTTAATGTATTTTGGAAAAGTGTGAAATAAAATCCTTACAGTCTCTTCTACTACGTAAGTTACATTTATTGTCTATTATAGTGTTGTTAATCATGCTATTTGGTTGAGAAATCTTATTAAGATTGTTGATTTTATATCTAGATCATTGAAAATTTTTTGTGATATTGTAATATTCTTTACAAAGAATAATAAAATATTTAGTGATTCGAAACACTTAAAGTTGAAATATCTAACTATAAGAGATTTTGTGAAGAAAAGAGAATTTATTGTGGAATACATTAAACAGATTTTATTCTAACTGATCCATCATGGCCCATATATTTTTAAAAATATTTGTAAATATGGATATTTTGAGTTCTTTTGATATTCTTGATTAGTGGGAGTGTTTTGTATTGATATTAATATTTTACTCCTTTCTAGTTGATTTTTCTTTAAGGAATAATTGATATGTTATTTTGCATAATATTGCGATATATGTTATAAATTGCTTATGTACACATATATGTAATATACTCGAGATATATTTGGATTTTATATGTATCACACCAAATTATTGATTTCTCTTATACGTGTCATTCTTGAGCATATTGGTTGAAAATCCAAGATTGACATTGTTAAACAATTACTTTGGATTATATAAGGCCGTTTCATCACTGCACTATTATATTGCACTGCTCATTGTAATACTATTGACTATGTTTGTGTCATGCCCGATTTTGGACCTGTGACCGGCACTAAGGCCCACCGACCCTAGTTAGCCTCAAAATACTCTCACATGATTTAAACCATCATATTATATGAGTATTATGAAGTACGTCATACAAAATCAATCCTCAATTACAAACCAGAACCCTGTCTGAGAATAACAAAGGAGTCTCTAGAGTACAAAACAGTAACATAAATAAATGTGCCCGTACATCGATTGAATTCCGAAGCTCAAGACAAATCCTCACAACTGGAATATGAACAGTCAACCTGATCTGGAATGATAATAAAAGGATAAGTCGCGAAACTCAGCGAGTGCAGATGATACCTAATCTATGCATGTTGGGATATGTATCATACCACGAGTTCCAAAACCATTTTAACACATATAAATGCAGTGAGCAGTTCAGTATCAAATCATACATATGTGAGAGTGTAAATATCATATCACAATATTCCAGCCTCAATCATAGGCATCATAACCATAATCATAATCAATATCACATCAGATGACCATCACCTGATCAGGTTCACATTGCCCCCTATCAGAGCACCAAACCTCAATACCAAACATAACTCCCACATACAATTCGAACAAATACATACATATACATTTTAAAATATCAAACCAGTATCGCATACCAATATAGCTCACTAACCATATACCAAATCATATAACACATATCCCGTATGTATATACATCAAAATAACAATTCAGAAAACATAAATCAGTCATGCCAAAATCACAGTAAAAAAATGCATGCATAGAAAGGGTATCATCACTCGCAGTACAAGAATCAAGTCAACAAAAAAGTCCCGAGTCACCCTCACCCGACTCACTGGTCTAGGTGTCCCTTCTCAGTCGTATCTGTAGTCAAAACCACACAAAATCATCACCAATACCAAAATCAGCATAAGAAACGGGCTTAGTAGCCTGAACCAGCTCAAATCCCATCCCGAAACTCTTGGCATGCATTTCAAGGCACCAAAACCCATCACGGGACCCACATGACTCACTAATACCATCAATTCTTACTCAACAACCCTTAACAATAGTGAACCAACCCTTAAAATCCTGAACCATAATGAACCAATTGCCAAAAACCCTTGAACCAACCTAAATTGGCCTAAAACTACCTCATCCCGAACTTGTTTGGCCACGAAACCCTCAAAATCAGATTTAGTAGGCCCAAAAACCCTAGGAACCACTATGAATCGGTCAAAAATAGGCCAAAATAAAGCTGAACCGGCCAATTTATCATTAATTTACCTTGAATAGGGCCGGTTCAGTCAAAAACACTAAATTTTTGGTCGAACCGGACCTCCTCGAACCCCCGAACCAACTCGGTTCAGTAGGTCTTTTCTTTCTGATTCCAGAACCGGTTCAACTTCCCAATTCTGAGATCGTTTGACCACTGAACCGGTCGGTCAAAGCCACAGGCCGGTTCATTCAACTGATTTTTTTTTTGACTTAGCCGGCTCGACCCCAGCTCGGCTCGGCTCGACTCGGCTTAGATCTGGCTGACTGGCCCTTTGCCCAGTCCGGGCCCAGTGGCCCGGACGGGCTAGCAGCCCACACAGGCTTGCAGCCCAAGCAAGGGGGACTCGGATTAGCCGGGTCCTGCCCAGTTTCACCCGAAATTTCTGGGTTTGACAGATCTAGTTCACAGAATTGGGTCTATACCCCTCCGAAAATCAGAAAAAATTCGAAAAAAATAGAAAAACTCACATACCTTGTCAATCAATACTTGAAATTTGTAGATCTAAGCAGAACGAGTTGAACTACGCCCAATAATCGGATCAAGACTAATAAATCACCAAAATTTTTCCAAGATCTCCTCATGGATCACAAACGAACCCAATTGCAAAAAACTCTCAATTTCTCTCTCTAAACTCACCCGATTTCCAAAATTGAGAGAGGGTTTTCGTTCCTCTCTTAAATATGCACGCGGCAGTGTGAACAAATTACCGAAAACTTCAACCATCGCGGCGAATTTGGCGTCAAAAGCTTTGGCCACCGATTTGGACCAAAATTTCTATTTTCTTTAGATCTAGTCTCAAATTTTGTTTTTCTTCAATTTAGTCCCTGACAAATTTCAATGAAATCCCATACTTCCAGAATTCTCAAATCAACCCCAAACTTCTAATATTCCCAAATTAAGCCCCCCAAATTCTAATTTTCACAAATAAGTCCCTAATTATTAATTTAATTAATTCTCATTATTTATAAAAATTGGGTTATTACAGTTTGTGACCATGAATAGGTCTTATGTCAATTAAGAATGAAAAGTCCACATGAGTCAACAGATTGATATTATTTGGTTTAATAGTTTAGAATGCTTTCATTGGATCATATAGTTTTAAAAATATAGCCACGAATAATCTTTTTGTTGATTATTCAGTCTGAGAGCTATTTTTAAAATTAATGTTTTAAAATAAAAGTTACAATTAAATTTACCCAAGTAGGAGAATTTTAGAAAAACCTTAATGGGCTAAGTTAAGTGATCAATTTTATTTTTACAAAAATTTGGTTGAAGCATATGATCCAAGCTCATTTTTTGTTATCTGATTATTTGGGCTTTGTATGATAATAACACACATCTCTTGTGAGGTGTTGGACAATTATAGTGTAAGCCCAACTTAGGAATCTTTGATAGGAGAGATACCTGAATTTATAAATAAATGACTAGGTCCTCTTTCTACTCTTAAAACAATTAACTCATTTGTTATTGTCTCTAGAAAATTGAAAATAAGGGTTTAGTCTCTAGTAAACATGTGGATATTAGTATCAATTTGTTACTCACATTCATTTTTATAATTAAATTAATAGTATCAAGTATTTATTTTTCAACTCTTTTGGTTAGTGTTTATTTTTTATCTAATCTTCCCATTATGTCTTGCCTATACATTACGAGCTTTGACTTTAATTACAATCAAATGTATCTATCAACTACTTTAGATTAATTTGGAGAAGTTTCCAACAGAATGTGGTGCTTTGGCTAACTCCACCTCCAACTCTTTCAGCCAGCCACCTAGATGCAATGTCATCACATTATCATGCAGGTCGTGACACTTCTCCACCTGATTCGAGGATGTCCTTCTTGTTGTTTGTCTCCACCTGATTCAAGGGTGTTCTCATTGTCATTTTTCTCAAAGTATTGCCAAAATTGGGTTGAAATTACAACAACCAAGTATTACTTTATTCTAACATTGAAACACCCAATAAAATTGTAATGACAACCTCCAATCTTAGTCTCTTTATCATTAAACAAGAAAAATAGTTGAACAAGAATACTAATAAAGTAACCATATGAAAGAGGAAGAAGACATCCTCCACTTGATGACAACAACCCCACATTATTCTTAATCTATTGCTTCGTTTGTTTATACCCTTGTCATGCTTCATTATGCCGTTATATATTATGTTAATACGAGGTAAAGGCAATGAATGAGGCAGGGGGGTAGGCCATGGTGGTCCATCCCAGCCTTCAGCCCCCTTCCAAGATATATATCTGTATGATAATGTTGTGAATATTATTCTCTTAATTTGTATAAATGTAATGTATGTATTTCCTTTTTTTTTTTTCCTTCCTGATTATATCGAACAGTTTGTCACACTATTGAATTTGGACCGAACCCAGTCCAGTGGGCTGAACTGGACTAGACCAGGCAAGATTGGTCTAGGCAGATTGGATCACTGAGTGGGCTGATCTTGGATTAGTTGGGCTAGATTGAGGAGATTGTGTCGAGAAGGTGGGTGGACCAGGTGAAGTCGGACTTGGGCCAATCGGACTGATCTGGGGTAGTCGGGTTGAACTTGGGAAATGGGCTGTTTTCTGAGTTGGGGAATAAATGACGCTTCCGGAGAGCTTTGTAAGAGGTTTGTGGTGAAGATGAAGATGCTGAGGATGCCACGGAGAGTCAACAACACCGACGATGCAAGAATTCACATGCATGGCGAGATTAGAACACAGGCAAACCCAACAAAGCATAATTAAAAATCTTCTCAACATTCTTAGACTTTAGAATGTTCATTTATAAAGAAAAAGGTCACAAAATGTTGTTTCCTTACTTCTTAATATATTTAAGGGCCATTTTGGTAAACGTAATGGAAACTTCAACTCACAAAGCAAAACCTAGATACAAAAGAAAAATGTTTCGATTCCGAACATTCTTAGACTTTAGAAGCATTGGATTTTCCTTCCCCCCCCCCCCCACCCCAAAAAAAAAAAAAAAAAAAAAAAAAACCTAAAACTGTAGAAGTACAAGACTTTTTTACTTTTGAAAGACAAGGGAAAAAAAAAAAAAAAAAGAAAGCTATTAAGAGTTTAGGTTAATGTAACGGGCTCCTCCATTTTAATTACAAGATGCTTGGCACCACCCTCTTTTCAGCTTTTAGCTTTTCTTTGTTCCTTTTTAACAAATGAAGGGAACAACTTTACGAAAGTTTGAAATGAAAAAGCAAGAATGAGCTTCAAGTAATCTTTTTCGTGTGACTGATACAAGGCACAAATCACTTGTGAAGGGATACGTTTACAAACTACAAATGGATGAAATAGAAGTTTTGAAGTTATGCGGCTGGTGCCAGGTATTGTCTGTGGAACATGGTGACCCTATGTTAGTACCCTAAATGGGATTCACTTCTCTCTATTTTAATAATCTTTATATATATATTTTTCATTTTAGTTGATGTTTATCTACTTTTCTTTTCATTTTCATTTTCTTTTTCTTTTTTCTTAATAGAGCAATTCATTGAACAACAAACAGTACAGTATACAAACATATACCTCATCAGTAATTGACATAAAAATTTGCCCTTCATGGTTGAACAATAAGTCTATAGCCTCCTGCTATGGCTTTGTTAGAATGACAACAAGTATGGGATGGAGATCAGCATAGAATGTGAAACTTAAATGGAAACTAGCAGAGAGAAACTGAAAGATTCAAATTAGACACAGTGGCGGAGTTTTGTTTGGAAGGAGTCGTGCCTTTAATAACAATTTTTTTTTCTTGAGTAAGTATATGTGTGATCCCCACAAACAAATACAAATACCAACAAATTTTATTTTGACCCTCTCAAAAATTTTAATAAAACCCCAGTATTAATTGGACATGACTGTAAAATATAATCAAGAATTTCATCCTCATGTCACTTGCAACTCACATTAGGGCAGGACCAACACAAATTCTAAAGTGCATTATGATATTACGAAATTAGCCTAGTTATGATCATTAAAATGACAAGGTTTTGGCCTTGTCATAAATGGGCTCTCTTTAAACTATATTGTGTTGTGTTTATCTATAAAATTTATAATTTATTTAATGCGATTTAATTTAAAAGATTGATGATTTCATGTTAGCATCATAGATCATTTATAATTTGCTTGGCATTCTAAAATTAGTAAATAATATATTATAATTTAACATGTTAAACGTATTAAGAATGTAAATAGCAATATATTTATGTCAGGAGACACACTTGTTAAACCATCGGGCCACGTCAAGTGACATCAATTTTATACAATTCATTAACTAATAGTCTCGTACATAAGCATTTGCATAGGTAGTTGATATGGTTTGAAAGTGAGTATCAATCTCTTTTGATATTAGTTTGGGCCTTCAATTTCATTTTTTCCCTTCATTCACAGTTTGGATTAAGTAGGTTGAGGATAAATTCGAATCACCTCTTGATTGCAACCTTCTCCTATTATGGGTACAGTTGGGAAAGCTTCCTATCAATCCTAATTGTTTCCATCCTTGGCGTTACATGGAAAAAATTTTCTAACAATCACAATGCTTTCCATTCTTGATCAAAATTTTTCAAAACAGATTATTATAATTCTTTTCTGTTATCAACGTGAAACATTTATCCCGCGATTCTATTGACAAACTTTGTATTTCTTTGATTAGTTGGGTCTCAACAATTTGCTTATAATAAGATTCATCAGAATGCAGTTCTGTTTAGTTCAGTTTGATTTGACTGGTTATTTAAATTAAAATTAAGAAATTCGGTATCTCTAGTAAACCAAATGAAATTGAAACCAAAAGTTCGGTTCAGTCCGGGTAGGCCATTTAGTTTTAGGGATAATTGCAGTCAAAGACAAATGTAGAATAGGGCACTGGCAACAACAGTATTAACAGAGCAATGCACTGTGCGGACGGCTCAGAAATAGAGAAATAGATCTAATACAAAGACTAGACGAGAGAGAGAGAGAGATCTACGGTTGACAGCGTATAAAAAGGCAATCGACAAACGGAGGAGAGTACAACAGTGGTGGCACAAATTGGAAGAGGAGATGACGGTGGTGGCGACTCGAATATTAAAACGATAATGGCGGCTGCATCGAGGAGAAGACGGCGATGGCGTCGACTGTAGGAGAAAACGTGGTGAAGTCGGCGAGACTATTCTGAACAATTACAAAGGCTTATTCATACCTTGCGTGTGTACACTTTGGAGATTAATTTGATTCCCTCCTAGCCACCTATGTGTACACTGAGTAACGGAATTAATGGAGGGGAATGAATTTAAAAATTTTGACTTCCCTTGTTATTCAAGACTAATTCATTACATTTATCTTGCTTGGCTTCTCATCAAAATCTATTCATACAAACTTTTGGAAAAACCAGACATTTTAAATATTTTTCTTGAATGTACATAAAATTTTTATATGGACTAAAATCTAATTACTTAAATTTTTAAACATATTTTTTATTCCTTTCTCAAGATTAAATTAGAAATTTTCTAAAAAATCAAAATTTTTCTCATGGTCAAGTTCAAATTATTAAAATTAGTGAAGTAATTGTATAATATTACAAGATTTATATGAGCAAACACGTAAAATCAGCAAAGGTAATTTGCCACGCACAAAAAATTTCTCTTTTGATATTTCACTAATGCAATCCCGTCTACGTTCCATCCAAAAAAAAAAAAAAAAAAAAGAACTAGCAACAACTTTTTTTATTTAATAACAATTGTGCCCTGAAATATAACAGGTGGTGGGCGTCGGAAGTTAATGTCGTAGTGCAGAAGGATTACATTCCATAGCTAATCATCACTATTTGTTAGCAATGACTTTTATGTGTGGTTGAGCTGTTTAAAGAGGGAATTGTGACGGAGTAGCGGCAGATTTATTTTTGGTCGCCTTTTCTGGTAGTGTCCAACTTTCTATATTATTATTTATTTAATTTTTTTCCCCTGAGAAGATGAGTCTCGTTGATTTAGGGCATTAAGAAATGAAATTCTTGAAAGCCCATGTCCTCAAGATTTAGGAAGAAATGGAATGTATCAAGCAAAAGAGGAATCTGTGATTGGCCATTATAATAATGGCAAAAGGGAGTTGATCCAGAGGTGAAAAGAATACAATAAGCAAAATCAGATGCTCAAAACACGAGAAAGGTAGTGATTCCCTTCCATATTTCCTTAGGAAAACCCAGAAGAAACGCAATTGCCAATTGACATGTATATAAGAGATAGATACGTCTTCTTTACCAGAAGTCCTTTTCCAAACAATCCCAATGAAGAACGCAACCTCTCCAAATCCCCTTGCATACCAAGAGTTTGAGCCATTCTGCAACTGGATCAAAGAGGATGCCAAACTCACTCTTGTGCTTCATCTTCCTGGTATTTGTTCTGTCACTTTCCCATCATATCACAAATTCAAGTATTTTATTTCACAACGCCTCCACTAGAGTCTAAAATTGGGAAATCAATGCACTAAAATTTGGAAGATTAAAACAGACATGTATATCTCAAAAGTTGGGTGTTCTCTTTTTGTCTCTTTATTTTCTCTATTATTATTATTATTATTATTATTATTATTATTATTAGTTTTTTTTGAGCTTTTGTTGCTTTTAAATCATGTTCAATCGATGTCTTCTCTATTCTTTTCTTGAAAAGGATTACTAATATTATTTTATGTTAATCTTTGACACTTAGCATGATGTGTGTGTGTGTGTGTGTGAGATATACAAAAATAAAATAAACAAATTATATACCAACTTTATCATGAGTGGCTGTACAGGTTTAGATGAACAATTCATTCCCCTTCTTTTACACTTTTAATTAAATCTGTGAACAAATGAAAGCAAGTGAAGTGAATTGATTTGACATTGTATATTTATTGTCTAACCTTTTTGCTATTTTTGTTGACTGCCTTTTCAATATGTCTCTAATGTCATAGGATTCAAATTAGAACAACTACACGTCTATGTTAGCAACTGCGGTACTTTGAAGATCACAGGAGAATGCCCGGTTGAGGGAGGAAAACGAAGTCGTTTTCAGAAGGAACTCAAATTCCAAAAGGACGTTAATACCGATGAAATAAGTGCAAAGTTGACTGGCAGGGGCCATCTTTATGTTGTGATGCCTAAGAAACAAACTTCAGTTGCGAAGAGAGACCAACCAAAATTCAAAGGCAGTCAAGGCCTAGGGAACGTGGAACCAGGGGTGGAACTTGAAACCGGTGGAAAGAGATCGCTGCATGTTGCAGCAATGGCCGCAGTAGCCGCAACTGTTACGGTGGCGCTTGGTGCTTATGCAACCTACAAGTACAAGTCTTCAAAATTGGATACGCATCATTCCGGTTCTTCAAGTACATAATATAGAGCCCAATAGGGTATATTTAACTTCATGCTGTTTGGATACATGGCCAAAGTAATTCTTCATTTATTAATTTGAGTTGAGTGTAAATATTAATCAAGAATACTAAATATAAATTGGATAGTAAAAAAAATATTTGAATTGAATGGCAAATTCAATATTATATGCACCTTTCCATGACCTTATAATGTTGCTTGAATGCAATTCAAGTGATACTGGTGTGCGTAACATGCTCTCTTAGTAAGTGTACTAGTTACTAGTAAGTAGAGTCTCGATCCTATGAGAATTGTGTTCAAATAGTCTCAACTCAACTTTTTACGTTAATTGGAAAAAATTCAATTTTAAAAAAATTTAAGAACCAAAAATAGAAACTCTAAGTTGAATTCTACTTAAAAGAGGACTTGAGACTTAAGCAGGTGTGAGAGTTCAAATTGAAAGATAACGAGAGAAATGTGGAAAAATTGATTTTACTAATATTACTTTAATTTTGCTTGATATTATAAATTAAACAGAGCCTCTAGTTGCTAACATTTATGAGATGGTAAGATTTCCGAAATTATTAACCTTCTTACCGAACTGGCTAAACTGTTTTGAAACTAAATAGAATTGTCAATCTCTATTGAGCCTTGCCTAACTTACCCAATTCCAAGATGTATTAAGTTTTGTGAAACCTCATTTGGTTAAACATCTTATCTGACTACCTAAATGGACCACATAGTCAAATCTAAAGCATTCTACCGAACTACTTATATTGAACCATGGCAAATAATGTTTTGATTAGAAATTGATAATTACTTTCAAAGTTCAACTCAACTTAAGATCAACAAATTCTACTAGCCAACCCTACCAGACCATAACAAAGTTGAAAATATCAGTTATAAACTGAATGACATTAAGATCATCATTATTTGATTTCACTTAATTAGCTTGTCGACAATTTTTAGCAAAAATAGCTTCGCTTTAAAATCTGAAAATCGGTGTAATCCCTCTTACCAGACCATAGTAAGTTGAAACACAAATTTCATATAAAGCAACATTAAGCTCAAATCTTTAAAAAAAAAAAAAAACTCTAGATTTTTCAATTTAATTCATATCATCAAGCAAAATTAGATAATAGAGCTACCTCAATCCCCCAACATAGAAAATTAACCCATCATAGTATTCAAGAATTTAGCGTAGAGTAACATCCGTTAAGGTTCAAGCATTTAAAATAAAAATACAACTAGTTAAAGAATCTGCAGAAAATTATAGCAAAGAAAATTAGAAAAGCTCTTTCTAGATAAAGAAATTTTAGTTTCTCGTTCTTCTCCTGTTGTCTCTATTGTTAGAAGTTTCATAAGTGCAAAAGTTGGTTTCTTTCTTCCTCTCTCTGTTTTCTGCCTCCCATACCAATTTGTTGAGAGAACTCTTCTTGGATGCTACACACAGCTCTTTGAAGAGGGAGAGCAGAAGAAGAAGACCTCCCTCTGCCTGTTGTGTAATACCCCTTTCTTCTTTCTCTTCTTCCCTCTTCTAGAAAGTCTTTTTCTCTCCCTCACTCTTTCTCTCTCTTTGCTTTCTGAATAACTAGTCAACTTCCTCATCTCTTGTTTTCAACTTTCTCACTCTTAGAGAGGGAGAAAAGACTCCCCCTTTTATATATAGAATTTTTCTTTTTAAATATCCTATGTCCTACCCATTTAGCCTTCCACCAAATCTCACCAACAACTTCCCATGAAGCTCTCTCACCTTGAGTAACATCTCCGTCAAACCAGAGTGCTATTTCAAGTCTAGCAACTAGGTCCTCTAACAGCCTCTTTCCTTGTTATGTAACTATTTCTTCAAGATAGAAAGCTAATCTAGTTCAACCATCTAGGGTTCAATCGGGCTTGGAGCTCCTATTTCAAATCTGGGATCAGTAGTGTTTGGGTCTTGGGTTTGCATATGGTTGTAGACTTGGGTTTGCTATTTAGGGCACTTAGTTTGTATGTATTTGGGCTTCAAAATGGCTTAATGGATTGCAAATTCTCTTTTGAGTTCTAGATTTTGAACCATTTTGATTTAGGTCAAATTTTAAGTAGTGGGCTAGAGTGAATCTCTACATGAAGTACAATTTCATTTGGGCTTCAAGCTAGTTTGATTTTAGCTACTGGAAGTGCTGAAATTTTGGGCTTTTTGTATTTGGCCATTTGGGGCATGGATTCATTCAAATGGGTTTCATAGTAGAAGGGATCTAACAGGGAGGCAACAAGTAACACACCATTGGAAAAATCTAGCAACATGTCGGTTGTTGTAACCCTTCTGTGTTATCAGCTTGTCACCTATTTAACCTGTATAAACATATCTGCATACACAATCTAATATATAATAAGCAGTTAAATATCATATTTGTCAAAAGTTGGGATTCCCTAGCCTTGAAAACAATAACAAGAACGTGCACACAAATCCATGTATGTCTACCGGGCAAGTTAAGCCCAAGTTCTCAACATAACTGTATGTATGATCTCATAAATCCCATGCATACCACATCCACAATCTCATTATAGGATTTACATATTTACAATCTAACTATACATTATATGATTTCTTTTATGCAATGCAAAAATACAAACTCCCTGATACTAAGGTACATATCCCATACTAACACTCCAATTTCAAATACATGGATTTAGGTCCACCTCCTATACATGTGCAACACTCTTGAACGCTAATCACAAAGATAGAAGAGCCAATCTGTAAGACAGGGGAGAAAGAGTGAGACAAACGTCCTAGTGAATGACATATAACTAATCTTAGTAGAAACAATCAGGTTTTAATCATATACTAGTTAAACATACTTTTCCATAAAAATTTCATAAGCATATCATAGCAAATAAACTCAAATTAGGAAAAACACATATGTATCATAAAATTTTGTTTGCATAAGAAACATCAAATCAGGACATCAGTCCATGTATTTGAAGAAATCAGAGAAACATAAAAGTCTAAAATCATAAGAATCATGGTGTATATATCATGTATTTGGTCTATTCAGATGTGTACTCCGATAATGGTGCATCTATGGGACAATAAAACATGAAACCATAAACCATAGTCTGGCCCCACACGGTAAAACATGTCGGGTGCTACCATACTGTGTAGTTTGCATCAAGATTGCCGCCACTCCCTCTGTCAAACTAACACATATGGGCGGCCTCTAAGATCCCCTACCAGATCCAAATATGTATCATATCATGGAACATACAGCGTCATGTGTGTAAAACTACCACCTACTCTTGGTGGTTGCCCGACATTCTAACTCTAGTGCTAAAACATAAAACATCATAAAATCATCAAAACAATCACATAACTAAAATCAAAACATAGTTGAACTGTTTCCATTTTCACATATTAACATATAAGCATTTCAAAAACTAGATAAGGTTTGTAAAAAGCATAGTTTGAAAAATAACTAAGATTAGAAAGATGTCACTTGCAGTGAGTATGATGCTAAGTTTGTGGACCTGGATCTGGAATATGCTCAGATCCACTTCAGTGTCCCCTCCTACGGTGTAATTATGCATATACATACATATCAATAGCATAGTTAATGTATGAGGTGTCATGCATGCTTGAATTATTCTTAATTTAGCTTAAATTTTCTTTACGCTTTCCATTTCTTAGGCTCCTTCAATTTCCTCCAATTTCATCTCTAATAAACCTCTAATTAATCTCATTTAAGGTAGTTAGGCTATGAAACATTCATTTTTTTATAACCCTTAGGTTGCTGAAATTTTAGTCTTTCCTAGTCTATGGTTTACATAGTAGGTAATGATCAATTCAAGTCCTTTTTTATTTTCCCCCAAACTTACTACATCCTTGGGCTTTCCTTAACCTATTTTTCCTTAGGAATTTCATGCCTCTAACCATGTCCTTTCTTCCCCAATTAATCTCTATTAAACTTGAAAATTTTCCTGCTAAGCCTACAACTTGCAGCCTTAGGTTACACATGTTAGGTTTTGAGTGAATTTGAGGAGTAATATGCCTTCCAATTGGCTCCCTTTTCAACCCAATCGCTTAACTAAATTTAGTCACTCCTTAATCCATTTTTAGATCATAGTATGACTCATTTTTAAGCCTTAAATAAACTTGGAAAGCAAGCTTTTCAAGCTTGCAGAAATTTTGCAGAATTTCAAGTTATGTGTTTTAGTTTCTAGCAAGTGTTAGGTCACTTCCTTGACCCCAAATTAGGTTTCCTGTACCTTATTTTCATCCTTATTCCTTTCTCCCTTAATGGTTGCAGGTTCTAACCCCAGCTGTTTCCCCAATTCTATCACAAATCTCACACAAGTGAGACAATATGCATAGAATTATCATTTTCTAACTTTCTATCACTACAAGAAAAGGGGAAAACTCCGACGGAAATTACCGACAGACAGCAAAACCATCACTTTTGTGACGAACTTTCCAACGGAATGTCCATCAGAAAACATAAATACACAAAGAAATATATTACTGACAGCCCTCCGTCAGAAAATATTTTTTATTTTTTTTAATAATTAAATATTTTCTGATGGACAACATCCGTCGGAAAAAATATTTATTTTATTATTTAATTACTTTCCGACGGACAGTTGTCTATCGAAAAAATAATTTATTTATTCATTTTATTAGTTAATTATTTCCGACAGACATCTATCAGTAGGAAAAATATTTAATTTTGTTTATTTTATTATTTAATTAGTCTCTGACAAACAATTGTCTATTAGAAAAATAATTTATTTATTATTTTTATTAGTTAATTATTTTCAATGGACATCTGCCTGTTAGGAAAAATATTTTATTTATTATAAAATTTAATTATTTTCCGACAAACGGCTATCCATCAAAAAAATAGTTTACTTCTGCGGGGGATCTTGTTGCTTTTCCCATGTAACTTTGCAGAGGAATCTCTACAAAGTTACATCTATTTTTTTATTATAATATTTATAGCATTATTTTATATTATTATATTATTATAATTACATAAATATAATTATAATATTAAATTAGATTGTTTATATCATATTTATATTATAATAATTATATAAATTTAATTATAATATTTATAGTATATGCTATATATAGCATATATATACATATATTATAATAAAAATATAGTATATGTAGATATGTACTAAAGGATATACTATATATACTATATATATATATATGTATTACCATATATACTATATATATACATATATATATTATTACTGCATATATAAAATTTACTATAATATAGTACATATATAATACATTTGTACAATATATGTAATATTATATGTATATATATTATTAAATTTTTTTAATTAGATTTAATTACTTATTATACTATATATATATAGCATATATAGTATACTTATTATACTCACTTATTGCAAAGTTTTTGTAGGGATTCCATGCAAAATTACATCTCATTTTAATATTATAATATTCTATAAATATATTTACAAGATTATATTATAATATTATATTATGATAATTATATAAATATAATTATAATGTTAAATTAGATTATTTATACCGTATTTTATATTATAATAATTATATAAATTTAATTATAATATTTATTGTATGTGCTATATATAGTATATATAAAGTATATTTACTATAATATATATAGTATATATATATATATGTAGCATATGGTATATTCAATAGTGTATATGTAACACCCAAAAACCATCTTTCAAAAAAAAAAAAAAATTCTTAAAAACCATTTTGGGTTGAGTTTTAAATTTATTTAGAGGGAATTTTGAGGAATTTGGGATGGAAGAAAGTGTTTTGGAAGTTTTGGAAGAAATGAAGTTTTTGTAAAAAAAAAAAAAAAAAAAAAAAAAATTGCTCATGGTTGCTGTAGCAGCGCGCCGTAGCGCACTACAGCGCGGTGCTCTCAGGAATTTCCGCGCTACAATGCGCCCAAGCGCACTATAGCGCGGCAGACACGGGCCAGACGCGTTTTTTTGATTTTTCATTCAAATTTTGGATTTTAAACCCCTCCAAGGACCCCTAAACTCTCTTAAACTCCTAAAACTATAAAACAAAGATTTAGGAGATATCTTAGGGTACCCAAAATTTCATCCCAAAATTCATTAGGATTAAAATTGAGGATAATTTTATGGAACGGCATTTTGGTCTTTTGGCTTACAAGTGAGTGTTTTAAAAGAGTGGGCTGCCTTCTAGGGTTTTATTTTTTGCCATTCCCGCAGCTTTTAGAGAGAGAGAGAGAGAGAGAGAGGAGAAGATGGAAACAAGAATGGGAAGAATAAGGTATGTAAAAATGGCCCAATCTCAAACCCCATTTGGTTTTTTTTTCAATATTTCTATATGTTTAGCTTCCTCTTTTCGTTTTATAACTTTTAATCGGTGTAGATTTTGTATTTGGATGTTATTATGTGTTGTAGAGAGATAAAGTGGGTTTACCTTCACCCATGAATATTTTTCTTGAATATTGATATTTCTTGTTAGAGTACCCTTAAATGTTGTTTTATTTGAGGATACTATGTTTTGATGGTTGGATTAAACTTTAATGAGGTGATTATAGTTGAAATGTGAGATAAATGGGTGAGATGATGTTGAAATGGAATAAGGGCATGTTTGGTTGGAGTTGAAATGGGGAAAAACGGGATAAAGGCATGTTTGGATGGAACCTAAAGGTTAGATAGAGATTAAAGGCATGTTTGGATGGAACCCAAAGGTTAGATAGAGATTAAGGGCATGTTTGGATAAAGCTCAAATGTTAGAAAGAGAGAAAAATATGTATTTATACATTGTAGGGTATAATTATTGCTTTCGTATGTTGTATTTAGGGTATGTCTCTCATGTTGTGTATCCCTCTTGTAGGAGAGGATACCCCAGTTATTTCAGACCCTGCACCTATAGCTCTAGGAGCACCCTCATAAGCTTATTTTTTGCAAGGTGAGTGGGAATCTTCCTAATCTAGTTATTTTTCCAAATTATGAATTGCAATGAGCAATGATTATTTTAAACCCAATTATATGTTGTGAATATGAACATGGGAAAAATCTAGCTATGATTTGATTTCGATAATATGCTCATTTTGATGATTTTCTTGAGTTTATGTTATTTTGGTGCCTTAGCACCCAAACATGATGTCGGGCAGCCATCTAGGGCAGGTGGTGGTTCTACTTGCATTACATGACATATATATGTTATTCTCCCTATTGAAAAGGGACCACGCGCCAAAGACTGTGTTAGTTTGGCCGGGGAGTGGCGACCCCTAGCGCGAGCTACACAGTGTAGTAGCGCCCGACATATTTATGTTTTGTCCAATGAGGGCCCATGTTATATTTATGATTTTACTGTCCCCAGGCACCTTCGGTTGTGCACATCCGACCAGAGTATACATTTGAATATGATTAATATAATATGATTTTTATGATTTTTCGATGATGCCCACATTATGATTCATGCTTATGCCCTTTATATTTTATGACTTGCAAAAAAATAACAATTTAGTTTTCACATTGTTGAAAATTTAATTATTATACCTCATGACATGAAACTCTTCGAGAACTTTGTGTTGTTTAAATTGATACAAAACTGACTGTTTCCACTAGGATTAGTTAGATTTCCTTTCACTGGGACTTTTTGTCTCACCCACTATTTTTCCTCCTGCAGATGTTGAGTTATTGAGTTAGAACCTTGGTGTTCGTATTGCTTGCATTTTGCACACTTTTATAGCATCAGGTCGGGCCAAGCTATTGGAGACTTAATTGGTTTTTGTTTTGTAGATATGAGCTATTATGTTGGGAGATTAATTTATATTTTGGATAACTATAACAAGTTGTATTGCTTTGAGCCCTTATGGATGATTATAGTTAATTTAGTATAAATTGGTATTTTAAGCATAGCATGATGTTAGATGGTTATTGGAAATTGATACAGGATTGATTTATGCTTAAGTAAGCTATGTATTGGATGAGTTATTGCAAGCTATGTAATGTATTGTGAAATTGTTGTTGTTTAAGCAGGTACTCAGACAAAAGGGCCCTAAGGCCATTTAGAAGGGGTTACAGTAGCCGGCATGCTGCCGTTTTTACTCGGCGGTGTGTTAGTTATTGCCCGGCTGTCATGCCCCTTAAGGTTTGAGAGATTGGGGTGTGACAATTTAAGTGGTATCAGAGCACAGGAAAATGTGATATGGTTTATGTTAGAGAGTATTAGATTTTGGTTAAGAATTGGTGAATGATGGACGTATGCTAGGCATAGGTAGTTGCATTCTAACGTAAATAGGTGTAAATCTGGTATGACCATTTTGAGTTAGAACGAGTTAAGATGGTTGGATTGGAGCTAGAGAATTGGCTAAGTTTTTGGTAAGCATTTAGAGATTAATCTACTACATATGAAGAGATTGGAAAATTGCATTTTACATAACAATGTACATAGTATCCGAGAACTAATCTAACTGTCTGTTCTTTAGTTTCTAAGATTAACAAGTATGTTAGTTAAATTAAGAGAAAGTAAAGCATAAGACAAGCACAGGTTATAAGATTTACAGTATTATCGATCTAGTATAAATGGGAAGATAATTTAAAAGGAGATGAATAAAATTTTAATCTTAATGTAAGAGAATGCTATGAAGACTTTAAAGAATGGAATTTGGCCTAAGGGCTTAGGAGATAATTTATAGTTATTTTTGTGTATAAACTCACTGAGGTTCGCTTGAGGTATTGAAGATTAAAGATTCCGAATTCGATGAAGATTTGAAGACCTACATTAGGTACAAGTTAAGAGAATTGTAATTAATAAATTATATGTGTAAAATAAATGACTTAGGGATGAAATCTCAGCATGGTTAGCACATGTAAATTTCAGTTACAAATTTAGTATATTTAGGAAAGTTAGAAAGACTTAAGAAATAAGGGTAGATGAACAAGGATTAATATGTACAGACTTGCCCTATGTATAATGGAAATAGTAGTGTAATATTCTAAGTGTGGCTTAAGAACATGTGTTTTATGTGATAATTGGGGATAAATACGAGTTTGGAGGATTTTAAGGGAAATTAGTATTTTGGAAGCATGACTACTAGTGACTCTAAATTTATTTTGAAAATTCTTTAGGTAATCCATGAAAAAAAAAATTGATTTGAACTACTTAAGGTGAATTTCAAGTAAATAATTGAAAGTTTATTAAAAGTCAACTGGATTGGTGGTTCACTTATTGGAGTCGAGACTCTTCAAGAAAACATGTAAATTAAAGATTTTGCGAGACAGTGGTAATAAGTTATTGGTGAAGTGATCGATATGTTATTGAGAAGTAAGTATTAACGGATAATTTCTAGAGACATGTTTTAAGAAAAGTTGGTAAGTGGAGTAAATGTGATTATTAAATTCTTGTGATAATTATTGAAGGTAAATGAAAATGGTAGATTGATAGGATCAATTAAAAAATTTTATTCTTGTGGTCAAAATAATGAAAATAATTTCTAAGAGATTTATGTGTTTGGAGATTTTAAATTTCATGATGCTAGATTATTGTAAATGTTAACGTTTATTGTGGATTTAAGAAAAAGGTATTGGGAGACAAGAGCATAAGATCTATCACAATTAGTATATGAATTAAGTATGGATCTAGAGTTAATGTTAGAAAGCTTGAACTAGTTATCATAAAATGTACAAGAGATTATTTGAATTTTTTATTTCTTAATAATAGAATGCATGTAACCAGTTTTATTGAGAAGTTAGTAAATGAATAAGAATTTAACTTTTGAAAATTATTATATGCAATTAAGAGTGATATGAATTGAAATAGTTGCAAAAAGATAGTCGAATTTTTTTATGAAGTTTAGCATGTACATGTGTATTGTTCACTAAGGTTGAATGGTATAATTGGGATTTTTGGTTTTAAATTTTATCTCAGAACTTTGAATTTTAAATGATTTGGTAGCAATTTATCCACGACTCAATTTTGTTAGAGGAGTTAAACTAAGGTAGAAGGATTTTAACTTTTTCAGTTTTATTTATTAGAGTTAAAGGTTAAAAGAAATAAAAGAGAAGCTTAGAGCATGTTTGTTAGATGGATCGGTTTTCATGAGATGTGTAAGTATGAGCTTGCTATAAGATAATCGTGAGTTTTATCAAAGTGATGAAAAGGAGATGAGTAAATAGTTTTAATGTGGGAAGATATTACATGTTGATTATTTAAGCGATTACAAGACAGGTGAATGAGAGGTCTTAAGGTATACTTATAAATTTAAGAGATTTTCTTGCCTTCTTTGTGGATATAAGATTTCCCCTATAGTTAAGATTTTAAGATTTTGCATTCGGGTGTTATATTTAAGCAAATTAAGATCTGAAGAATTCAAGTCTAAAAGGAGTTTGGGATTATTATTGTAAGAATTGTTCCAAGTAATGTGATGCCACGTGAGTGATAAAATATGTATGTTTAATATTCCAAGCATGGCAAGAAAGAGACTTATTAGACTAGTTTTTGTGACTTGATATAGATGAATGAAATCGAAGAAGCATAAGGTCAAATTACAGCATGAATATGAAGTAAGTTTAATCACGTGCTTTACACTTTGGAGATTTTGACTAATGTATGTGTATTAAATTAGGCATGAAAGTGATCCACTATAATGATAGAATAAGATGTAATTTCTATTGAACCTTGGAGATCAAATGAGTTGAGAGCCTTTTTAAATCCTTTAGAATCTAATAACTCGAATCAAGATAATGTATAAAAAAGGAAACTAAGAAGATCCTTGGAGATATTTTGAACACATTTATTCAATGTTATATGATGTATACTCAATAGAGCCAGTTAAGAACTTTATTAAAGGTGAATTGATCTAACGTTTGAACTAAGGGTGTTGTGAATTTTTGCTATATATGCAGATTTGAGATTTTGATAACGACAATTTGATGTTTTAATGAACCATCCATAGAATTTATTGTAAGCTATCTAAAGGTAAGTCCTAGATAATGATCCTATAGAAAGATATATTTTGAAGAATTGAGGAGTTGATTGAGATAAAAGTTTTTAGTCATGGGATGTTTTACAAGAATTGTGATTTTTATATAATGAGTTAAAGGTATTTTTGTGAATTAATCATAGGTGAATTTTTGAGTCCTGGTTGTTCTTATGGTTAAAGAGTTGAGGATATAGTATAGAAAGATTTGGGTTATATTGGACGAAGATCATGAGGAGACCTTGATATGATACAATGTAAAGGTTGTCTTAACATGGTTAAGGTTAAAATAGGCTAATCCCTATAGTGCTGAGCGAGATTATTATTTAAAGATGATAAGTTTGATGTCTCTAATAAACCATTTTTGCTCTTATAAGTAATTTGAGATGATGAATTATAAGTTGATGATTATAGCACAAAGAGTGAAAGTTAAAGAAAAATTCTATCTTGTTGGGAATTATTATGGTCATTCTTAGGACTCAGATCCAAATCTCTATAGTTTCAAGACATTAAAGGAACTAGTTATAGATTATTGAAGGGAATGAACGATTAGCTTAAGTATATTTGATAAATTGTTTTATCTAAGTCAGAAGAAAGGAGCCCTTAAAGTAGATCTTCCCATGGAAATAAAGGAGATAAAGGAATATTGATTTTTATAGAGAGAAACTAATAGATATATTATATATGGTGAAGTATGAGTTTACCGGGTGCTCTAGCCCTCAGGCATGAATGTTCTCAAATAAGTAAGGAAAGCTCTAGAATTCCTATTGGCTAGCTTTACAAAATATATATATATATATATAGTTGGTGTATTGTTCCTACTTGTAGACACTTTCGGTGTTCGAAAACTTTCCATTTAACCATTAAGTATTTTGAGTTCTTTAGATTAGTATATTGGACTTGATGCCTAATTTAGCAAGTATTTAAAAGAAAGTGCCTTGGATGGTTTTAGCATTGACAACTATAAATTAATATTGATGAGCCTTGTGCAAAGCCGTAGATTTTATAAAGTTTATAAAATAGATAATTTTTAGTTACCAGAGTTGGTTTAAGTCCATAATAAGAATGAAATCAGTTTTAAGGACAAGTAGACTAATTTGAAGAAATATTTGAATAGCACTGAAGAATCACTTCAAGTTTTGAATAAAGAGAAGATAACTTAAGAAAAGAATGTTAAAATGAGAATTAGTTACTAACACATTTTTCTATACAACAAGTAATTGAATTTCGAGGACGAAATTCTTTTTAAGAAGGGTAGAATTGTAACACCCAAAACCATCTTTCAAAAAAAAAAAAAGAAAAAAAAAATTCTTAAAAACCACTTTGGGTTGAGTTTTAAATTTATTTAGAGGGAATTTTGAGGAATTTGGGATGGAAGAAAGTGTTTTGGAAGTTTTGGAAGAAATGAAGTTTTTGTTAAAAAAAAAAAAAAAAAATTTGCTCATGGTTATTGTAGTAGGGCACCGTAGCGCTACAGCGCGGTGCTCTCTGGAATTTCCGCGCTACAGCGCGGTTAACACGGGCCATACGCATTTTTTTGGCTTTTTCTTCAAATTTTGGGATTTTAACCCTCTAAGGACCCCTAAACTCTCTTAAACTCCTAAAAGCTATAAAACACAGATTTGGGAGATATCTTAGGGTACTCAAAATTCATTCAAAAATTCATTAGGATTAAAATTGAGGATAATTTTATGGAAGGGCATTTTGGTCTTTTGGCTTACAAGTGAGTGTTTTAAAAGAGTGGGCTGCCTTCTAGGGTTTTATTTTTGCCATTCCCACAGCTTTTAGAGAGAGAGAGAGAGAGAGAGAGAGGAGAATATGGAAACAAGAAGTGGAAGAATAAGGTATGTAAAATGGCCCAATCTTAAACCCCCTTTGATTTTTCTTCAATATTTCTACATGTTTAGCTTCCTCTCTTCGTTTTCTCTAGCTTTTAATCGGTGTAGATTTTGTATTTGGATGTTATTATGTGTTGTAGAGAGAGAAAGTGGGTTTACCTTCACCCATGAGATATTTTTCTTGAATATGATATTTCTTGTTAGAGTACCCTTAAATGTTGTTTTATTTGAGGATATCTATGTTTTGATGGTTGGATTAAACTTTAATGAGGTGATTATGGTTGAAATGTGAGATAAATGGGTGAGATGATGTTGAAATGGAATAAGGGCATGTTTGGTTGGAGTTGAAATGGGGAAAAACGGGATAAAGGCAGGTTTGGATGGAACCCAAAGGTTAAATAGAGATTAAAGGTATGTTTGGATGGAACCCAAAGGTTAGATAGAGATTAAAGGCATGTTTGGATGGAATCCAAAGGTTAGATAGAGATTAAGGACATGTTTGGATGAAGCTCAAAGGTTAGAAAGAGAGAAAAATATGTATTTATACGTTGTAGGGTATAGTTATTGCTTTTGTATGTTGTATTTAGGGTATGTCTCTCATGTTGTGTATCCCCCTTGTAGGAGAGGATACCCCAATTATTTTAGACCTTGGACCTACAGCTCTAGGAGCACCTTCATAAGTTTATTTTTGCAAGGTGAGTGGGAATCTTCCTAATCCTAGTTATTTTTTCCAAATTATGAATTGCAATGAACAATGATTATTTTAAACCCAATTATATGTTGTGAATACAAACATGGGAAACAGTCTAGCTATGATTTGATTTCGATAATATGCTCAATTTAATGATTTTCTTGAGTTTATGTTATTTTGGTGCCTTAGCACCCAAACATAATGTCGAGCAGTCATCTAGAGCAGGTGGCGGTTCTACTTGCATTACATGATATATATATGTTTATTCTCCCTACTGAAAGGGACCAGGCGCCAAAGACTGTATTAGTTTGGCCAGGGAGTGGCGACCCCTAGTGCGAGCTACACAGTGTAGTAGCGCCCGACATATTTATGTTTTGCCCAATGAGGGCCCATGTTATGTTTTATGATTTTATTACCACCAGACACCTTCGGTTGTACGCATCCAACCAGAGTATACATGTGAATATGATTTTTATGAATTTTTCTATGATGCCCACATTATGATTCATGCTTATGCCCTCTTATGTTTTATGACTTGCAAAAAAATAACAATTTAGTTTTCACATTGTTGAAAATTTAATTATTATGCTCATGACATGAAACTCTTCGAGAACGTTGTATTGTTTAAATTGATACAAAACTGACTGTTTCCGCTGGGATTAGTTAGATTTCCTTTCACTGGGACTTTTTGTCTCACCCACTATTTTTCCCCCTTGCAGATGTTGAGTTATTGAGTTAGAACCTTGGTGTTCGTATTACTTGCGTTTTGCACACTTTATAGCACCAAGTCGGGCCAAGCTATTGGAGACTTAATTGGTTTTTGTTTTGTGGATATGAGCTATGTATGTTGGGAGATTAATTTATATTTTGGATAACTGTAACAAGTTGTATTGCTTTGAGCCCTTATGGATGATTATAGTTAATTTAGTATAAATTGGTGGTTTGAGCATAGCATGATGTTAGATGGTTATTGGAAATTGATACAGGATTGATTTATGCTTAAGTTATGTATTGGATGAGTTATTGCAAGCTATGTTAGTATTGTGAAATTGTTGTTGTTTAAGCAGGTACTCAGACAAAAGGGCTCTAAGGCCATCTAGAAAAGGAGTTACAGTAGCCGGCATGCTGCCGGAGTTTTACTTAGCGGTGTGTTGGTTATTGCCGACTGTCATGCCCCTTAAAGTTTGAGAGGTTGGGGTGTGACAGTATATATGGTATATATGTAAATATAGTATATATATAGTATATGAACTCTAGTATACAAATATATAGAGTACATACTATATGTACTACATATAGTAAATGTAGTACAAATAATATATATAACATTATATTATATATATTATTTAATATATTTAATAATAATATACTACATAATGTACTATATATACATATATAGTATATATATGTGGTATAATATATATAACATTACATATATATTACAATCATATATATAATATATTATATTATACATAAAAATTTTATAGTATATGCAACAAATCTAATATTATTATAATATACTGCTAAATTTTTTAATTAAATTTAATTATATATTACAGTTAGAGAAATATATTATACTAATATTACATATCTAATATTAATTAAAAAATATGTTATAGAAAACATATTATAACATATATAAAATTTAATATATATACTACATATAGGGTACATTTGTACTATATATGTAATTATTTATCATATATTTCTTATATTATATATATAGTACTATATATATGTATTACATAGTAAATGGGTGTTATATGTACTATATGTACACATTTAGTACATACATACATATATTATAAGATATAGTACAGTGTATGTAATACACTATAATGTGTATATATATTTATATATATATATATATTTATACTATCTAGATATTTAGTATATAGTAGATACAATAGCATATATAATTTAAAATACATAGTATACATATATTTGTACTACATATGTAATATTATATATGTACATATATATATAATATTATACATATTATACTATACATATAATATATATATATAGCAATATATGTACGTATAAGTAGTATTATATAGTAAAAGTAATAGTATATGTACATATATAATACATGTGTACTATGTTTACAAAATTTATAGTATTATATGTATGTACATATATATAGTACATATATAATATATACATGTAGTATATAGATAGTATTACATATATGATATTTATATATGCAAAGTAAATTGCACTACATATATACAGTACATATATTTAGTGCATATATTATATAAAATAGATATGGTATGTAATATATAATATATGTACTAAATATAGTACATGTGTACTATGTGGCATAATAGCCCAGGGATTTGCTAGATAAATGAGAATATGCAAGATGATTTCTAAGTAAAGCAAGTGTGAATGCTAGAAGTAAATAGGACAATTGCTAATGAGTGGAAAAACACAAGGATGATTATATTGCTAGTGGAAGACTACAAAGACTTGACTAGAAACTTACAAAGATTTTCTTGAAATTACAATGACTTTGAGATGGCAGATGCTTTTCTCCTTGTGAGGAATATTTTGTTTTGCAAAATCCACTCTAAATTCCACACTAATTCCACTCTACCGAATACAAATGCAAAAGACTCTTTTATAGATAGACTTGACTCTACCCTAGTTACACAAGACTCAACTCTGATCATACTTTTACAGACTCAAGACTTGACTCTGGTTACTTTTACAGACTCAGACAAATTACAAATTATTCCTATTCGCACTATGGCACATGGGCGGCCACCTTTGGGAGACAGAGTCTCAGTGCGATTACAATTATTTCTAGACACAGACAAACTTCTTTTCTCATTTTTCTAAAAGCTGAGTTACATCATGTCTTCTTTTTGCTATCGGACAATGAACTTTGCTTTTGCTTTTTCTAAAGTTTTTTCATGTGGCTGATTGCTAAGAATAATTGCTCATTGTGCAGCATCGGTCCATTGGAATTCTGCCAGATGGAAGATGCTGTCTGTCATTTTCTTCATCTAACAGGGGAAAGAATGCCGAAGCAATCATCTTCATTTTCTTGGGTGTAATCTACTTCTGTGCTTCACTTTCGTCTTTTTCTTCTTTTTGAGATTCTTCTATTTGCAAAAGTCCTTCTAACATCTGTCTTTTATATTCTTTAATATCTGTAATGTTGCTAAGTCTGGAATGCAGCTGTAATGCTTTGGAAGATATTTTCATTGTTGCTGGCGATTCGTTTCTGCTAGTGCTTACTACTAGTTGCTTTGATGATCTTCTCTTGAAAGGGGCCAGGAACATGTTGATTGTTGATTGAGTTTGTGTGTTTTTATTTTTTTTCTCTGTGCTTGTAAATGGGCTGGATGATAGATTGTCTAATCCATATTTGTGGGATAATGGATTTGATTTGCTATTGGGCTTTCTTGGTGGCTATTTCCTTGTAAAAATTCTCTAGTTAGGAAGTCCGGAAGAGAATTGGACTCTCCTTTAATGAATTCAATTTCAAAATCAAATGCAGAGAGAATTGCTTGCCATCTTGCGAATATTTGCTTGGAAACAATATTTTGAACATCTTTTACTAAAATTTCTTTTGCTGATTTACAGTCAACGCGAAGAAGGAAACGTTGATTGTAAAGGTCAGATTGGAATTTCTGAATACACATTACTATAGAAAGTATTTCTTTTTTCACAGTGGAATAATTCTTTTGAGCGTCATTCCAAATTCCCGAGCAGTATCTTACTAATCTTTCTTCTTTTTCTTTTTTTTATTTCTAGTTTCTATTTCAAATTCCTCCATATCCTATTTCCGAAGCATCAGTTTCTACCACAATCTTTCCTGTGGGGAAGGATATTTTGCGCAAGGAATGTTTCTAACTTTTTCCTTTAAAGTCCTCACTGCTTTGGTATGTTCTTCATTCCAGGGTTCGTGAGTCTTTTTCAGTCTATTGTACAAAGGTTTGCAAATAATTCTAAGATCTTTTATAAAATCTGCTACATAGTTAAGACATCCTAAAAATCTTTGTAATTGAGTTTTGTCTTTAATTTCATCAAGGAACTTATCAGCAAATTCTATTGATCTTCTAATTCGCTTGATCATATTTCTATATATACCATGTCCTAAGAATCTTATTTTGGTTTGAAACAGACTCATTTTGCTCTCAGAAACTACTAATCCTTGATGTTTTACTATTTGTGAGAATTTTAAGATGTCTAAAATATTGTTCAATAGAGTTGGAAAATATCAAGACATCATCTACATATACCATAGAAAAATTGCTATGTTCGTTAAATATATCATTCATTATTTTCTGAAATTCCATTGGTGCATTTTTTAATCCAAAGGGCAAAACATTCCACTCATATTGTCCAAAAGGGACATTAAAGGCTTTTTATATCTATCTCTTTCATCTATCTGTATTTGTCAAAATCCTGATTTCATATCAAATTTCGAATAAATGCAGCTATTATGCAATCTTTTTATTAAATCTTGCTTAATTGGCATAGGGTATCTAATCCATTTAAGGGCTTTATTCAAGGGTTTATAATTAATTACTAATCTTGGGACTCCTCTTTCTATTTCAGAATTTTTATTGACATAAAAAGTGGCACAACTCCATGGGGATTTAGAGGGCCTTATTAGTTTTTTCTCTAGTAATTCTTGAATTTCCTTTTTGCAATGTTCTAAAAGATTTTCATTCATTTGAATGAGTCTTGCTTTAGTGGGAATCTTTATTTCGTCAAAGTCTTTCTCATATGGGAGACTTACTATGTGCTTTTTCCTATTCCAAAAGGCATTAGGAAGGTTAGAGCAAATTTCTTGTTTGAATTACTTTTCTAAATTTTCTATCTTTCTTTTCAAGCTTTCACTTTTGAGTTGTTCTTCTATACTCATGCTTCTAACTTCTTTGCTAAGGTAGTGGATGTGACTCTTTTTTTATTGACTAATGTACTAATGGTTTTTATTTCTTTTTCTCTTGGGGAAAAAATAATTTTGTAACAAACCTCTTTTTCAAATATTCTAGTAGAAATTCCTTTAGGATTTACTGTAAAAGGGAAGATTGCTGTTAAAAAAGTATTCCTAGTATAATACTTTTGTGTATATTTTTACTAAAATAAACTGGGTTTTTATACAAACTTCTCCATTGCAAATTGCTACATTGGGTAATTTATATTTTAATTCTAAAGATTCTCCTGAAGCAGTATATAGTTTTTCTGTAATTTTTGTGTAATATTGGGTGGGTATTATTCCTTCTTTGATGCAATTTATATCAGCTCCTGAGTCTACTAATACGAAGTTATCTATTTCAAGATCTTCATTAATTCTTAATTTTAATTAAATTATCCATTCTAAATTTTTATTTTATTTATAATGTCTAAATATTTTGTTTCATTTCAGTTTCTTCTATTTTTATTTCTTTTCCTGTCTATGACTAATTTGTTCTGCAGTTGTTTCTATTTCTTCTAATTTATTTTCAAATACTAAACTTTTAATTAGTGAATTTTCTTCTTTTAAAATTTCTATTTCCTCTTTTATTGTTTTATTTCATTTTGCAAATCTTCTATGGTTGCCGGTTTATTTTTCTCTTCTCTAAATCTTTGTAGAACTTCTTTTATACTAAATTCTTTCATATTAGTCATCCTTCTATCTATCTCATTAGAATCATCTATTTCTAATTAATCTATGAATTCTTGTAAAGACTTTTTATCTTTTCTAAGCATATTGATTTTTGGATTTTCTAAGTTTCTAATTTGAGTATTTATTCCTGCTTTTTTATAATTATAAATTCCTAAATTATTTAATCTTTCTACTGCTTTTAAGGATTTCCATCATCTTTCTAATTTTTCTAATTCATTATATAACACTACTAATAAGACTTGCGTATTTTTCTCTGATTTAATCATACTCACATGTCTACAATTACATGTTATTCCTTCTTCTTGGTCATCATTTTCAGTGTGTGAATTTTCTGAGGAACTTACTATTTCAAAACATCTAAATCAGACTCACTTGTTTTCTTCAACACTAGATTGGTCCGTGTCCACTAAAATTTTCATTATTTGTTTTTCATATCATTGCCTATGGTTAATGCTTTTATTTTCTTTTCAATTCTACACTCATTGTTATAATGTCCATATCTTCCACATTTATAACACTTTATATTTTTCTTATCTTTCTTTTTTTTTTTTAATATTTTCTTTTTTTATTTCAGCCTTATCCGTATAGATTTTTGTTTTGGATATGTCTTATAATATTTTCTAGGGCAAATTTTCTTTGTCTTTGATTTTCTAGAAGGTGCTACTATTTTCTCATATCCATATTGCTCACAAAAATCTCCTAATTCTTTTTCTACTTGTTTGTTTTTCATATTTCATTTTGGCTTTTAATTTCATATCTGTACATAGTGCTAAACCTTCTGCATTTATTATTGTTGCTATTTGTCCATAGGTTAAATCTTGGTAAGGAATATTTCCATTATATCTCATTCTAAGTCTTTCTCTTACTTTTTCTGTAAATAATTTCGATAATCCTATTACAAATCTTTCTTTCCAATAAGGTGTTGACAATCATTCCTAGTTAATACTTTCGTAATAAACATATCTTTATACATCTAAAATCTTGCAAAGAGGGGCACGTTAAGTTAGATAATATTTCAGAGGTTCTTTCTTGAAAAATTTCTAGATCTCCTATAAAATGCTTAAGGATTGAGTATATTAATGTGTTAACTGCATCTGGTTCTTCTATTAAACTGTTGAACCTTGACTTGTTGATCCTGTTACTATTTTTATCTAATTTTGCTAAGTATAAAATTTCTAGATTCTTCTGTTAAATAATTATTCCACCAATCTCTAAGTACTCCTGTAAATCCATAAATAATTGCCTTTGCTATGTGTCTTTCATTTGTTGTCATTTTCATTTTTACAGCCATTGCATATGTCATCGTCTCCGAACATACTCGTAAAATTTGGTGATCAACTAATCCATCAATATTCCAAATTACTAAATTGTCTCCATAATATTGTGACGAATTTACTTGGTGGTGTTCTTCATATTGGACATCTGGAAAATACGGTTTATAATAATAATTTTTTGTATTTCCATATTTTCTATAAGTTTCATTTTTTTTATTTTGTCTAAAAATTGTCTATCATCTTCAAAATTATTATTAGAATTTTCTTTGATCACACTTAATTGTAATTTTGTTATATCTAAATTTTCTAATTTTTCTTTGACTTGTTCTAATATTTTCGGATCATATCTATGCGGTAAATTAAATTCTTCTATTTTCAAGTCTATTGGTTTTACTAAAGGATTTGTAGAAATTTCTTGATATTTTATTTTTTCTTTTCCTTTTTCTATAGTAGGATTTCCTATTTCTTTATGTAATATTGTTTCTACTTGTCTTCCTATATTATGAAGCATTAAATTAGAATAATTATTCTGCTCATAAACCTTTTAATATCATCTAAATTTACTTGATTTTCACTAGGGCTATCTTTAGAGTTTCTCTCTTCCTGATTTAAATGGTGATGCAATAAAAGGGTGTTCTTTTCCTTCAATTTCTACTCTTGCCGGAATTCTATACAAAGGTAGATGTTCACTATTTTTGCCTTTTGGGCCATTGAGTTAACATGTTGACTTTTATGTCTTCATCTAGGTTAAAGAACCAGTCAAAAAAGAAAATATTTCTTTGAAAAAGTATTTCCATTTCATAATAATATCTTTTCTTTATTATTTCTCTTTCTTCATAATTATATTTGCTAAAATAATCTTTTCTATTTTGTCTATTTTTCTCACTCATAAATTCATTTCTAATTTGTTCTTTATCTATTTCAAATTTTCTTCTTAACACATTTATTCCTAAATGAGATTCTGGGGGAACTACATTAGATCTAGTGGGTGAAAGTGAATCACTATCTTGCTCATTTTCTGTATGCTGGATTAGGGATTTCCGGTCTAAAATCTACTCATTTAAATTTAAGATTGCTAACACTTGGTCTAGAATTTTCAAAGTCTTCTCTAAGACTAGATGATTCTCCTATTGACCTATATTTTCTTGGTCCAAACTTAATTGTAACTTTTCCTTCATCATCTTGTGTTATTTCTGGATTATTTCTAAGTGTTCTTGCTAAATTTGCTGGCGGAACTTTATGTTCAAATTCTCATATTCCATTATTTATTTATATTTTTCCATTCCAATTTTCTAGGTGTATATCCTATGGTATTTTGGGGATGAAATTCTAATAACAAAGTTTCATTTCTAGGTGAACTTCTAAATGCTCCTAGGTGGAATAGAGGTTTTCATCAACTTATAATACAATTTATAAATTACAGCCATAGATCTAGATCCATCTTTTATATGTAAATTTTCATTTGCACTTTCATTGTCAAAACATCTAAAATATTGGGATCAAAAAGGTCAATTGAAAAATTTGTGAAACATTAAAATAAATAGAACCACTACACATATTTGACTCCACTAATGCTAAAAGTGATTATTCAAAGTTATGATGTCTAGCGTCTCTTACTACTATGCATGTGGGGTGTTAATTCCTAATATTATAATATTATATTTTGATAATTATATAAAATATAATTATATATTAAATTAGATTATTTATACCATATTTATATTACAATAATTATATAAATTTAATTATAATATTTATTGAATGTGCTAAATATAGTATATATAAAGTATATTTACTATAA